>CAUYQV010067272.1:0-19972 GCA_963574575.1 Galagoides demidoff
GCTTGTGTTTCATCTCAGCAGACCAGGCGCAATTGCAGGCCTTTCTGTAGAGACCTCATGCTGGCTTTCATCTCAGTGCGGACTCAACAGTGTGGTATCCACATAATGGGCCGTGAAATGCAGCACTCCGAGAGCTGGGGGATGTCCAGGAACACTCAGATAGTGTTGCCCGTTCTCCAACAGGGACATTAGCACAAAAACAAACTCTCCTGATCCCCACTGGCCTTGGATGAAGTTCAAGTTCTTTGATGCACTTACTGAGCCCTCTGTGATCGGCCCCGACCTGTCCTGCCAGCCCTTCCTTCCCTGGTCCCTACATGATCATGAGGTCTTTAGTCTCATCAAAGCTCCTGGGTTTCTCTACAAGTACTTCTCTGACACCCTCTGCCCTCCTCCCATGGGGTCCCCCGTTTTCTCATTCCTTGGTGCTTGTGGTATACATATTAGTTATTTTTTCACAGAACCCATAGGCCAAATGAAATACCTGTTTCATTTCCTAAGTATTTGTGTCCTGACAACTTAGGAACTGGGAAAAAAATAAAACAAAACAAAACATGTATAAATAGGAGAAGAAAATATTGTTACTTCACTGTTAACCACAGTTATTTACTTAGGGGATGTGTGCACTTACTGGGCACTACACGATCTCCCCCACCTTGGAAGCGGATGGGACAGCTGTGGCACACTGATTTTCACACAGTTAGTGCTTCTTATTATAGTAAGTGCTGAAAACTCAGCTTTGCAAAAATGTAGCCACTAAGGGAATTAGCGCAATCTAATGAAACTGTAAACTCCCTCGGGCTAGTATTTGAGGCAACGTCCAGCAGATACTGAGAACTGCTGTGCTTCTCTGGAGATTTTAAAATATCCCGTGGTGTCCCCTGTGGGTTCCCTGTGACACCCTGGGGCGCCTTGGCACACAGGTTGGGAGCCCTTGACTCTCCTGTGCTGAGCGTTGCTCAGCCCACCTTCCGGACGCTCCACTTTCTGATCTCGGCATGGACGTGACGAGTCCTCGAAGCTTTCCCTTAACCTGTAAGACTGAGCTAGGAGGTGCTTCCTCAGCCCACTCTCTCCAGATGTTCTATTTTATCTCTTTGCACTGTGATTTTATCTTTATTGATCTTTCCGCCTTGTGGACTTTATAGTGACTGATAGGAAAAGGGACCGTATAGTGATTGGTGGGTGTTTCGTAATCATGATTTGAATAAGTGAATGAAAGAAAAAATGCAAAATTATTATTGGCTGTTATTCAGAATGAGCTTGTTGACTGAAGAAATTCCAAATACAGTTACCACAAACAGGTTGATGATACAGGGCTCCTTTCATTTGTAGGAGGATAGCTCCTGTGGAAGCCTGCCGTTAGGAACATCCTGTGTCTCTTGTTTTCCGTGGCCCCTTGTTCTCCGTGGTGGCATTGGTTCTATAAACCTCCCTGGCTCTGGGCGCACAGCCTCATGAATTATAACACTGCTAACGGTGGAGGTCAATTTGCTCCTTTTGCATTTATTCATGTTGTGAGACATGGACCCACGTGCACGGCTCTCTGGTTCAGACGTTGTAGGTATAACTTGCTTCAAATGTGTTTGTTCTTTTCTTTAGAGGGAAATCCATTAGGTTGCCTGATGGCTCAAACTCCCAGCATATTGTAGCAGTACAGAAAATACAGTTGTGCTGCAGTAATTTAATCTAGAGGTGATGGAGGCTTGGGGACTCTGGTGCGGCTCCTATCAGAGGGAACAGAACAGGAATCTTCCACCAGGGCAGGTGGGGAAGGTCTCGCCTGGCCTCAGCAGATGGTGGGCAGCCAGATGCCTGCTCATGGGTCCTGTCTGTCCTTGGAGCTCATATCACATCAGGACCCTCCTGGTACAATGGATGTCAAGGAAGAGGGATGTCCATTCCTTCCACCAGGCCAAAAAGATTCAAATAGTTTTTCTTTTTTTTTGAGACAGAGCCTCAAGCTATCCCCCTGGGTAGAGTGCCATGGCATCACAGCTCACAGCAACCTCTAACTTCTGGGCTCAAGCGAGTCTCCTGCCTCCGCTTCCCAAGTAGCTGGGACCACAGGCGCCCGCACAACGCCCAGCTATTTTTTGGTTGTAGCCGTCATTGTTGTTTGGTGGGCCCGGGCTGGATTTGAACCCGCCACCTTAGGTGTATATGGCTGGTGCCTTAGCCACTTGAGCCACAGGCACCGAGCCCAAATGTTTTTTCTGAGCTTTTGCTTCTGATCTGCCTTTGCCCCCCAACCTGAAGATGCTGCTGCTGGAAGCCACCACAGATGGCTGTTTGTATCACTAAATCAAAGGTCATGGTATGTGACCATTGGCTAATAATGACAGATAGTCAGGTAATCTGAACAAAGTCCTGCGTATCTTCACATAAGGAGAACATCACGTCCGTGCCCTTAGAATTCCCTTAGACTTCTTAAAAAATGCATTTTCAAAGTAACCATGTAAGATAGATAGCAAAGTTTGTTGTTTTCCACTTAAGTCTGAGAGGTGTTACATTACTGTCCCAGGGTCAGTGCAGCTGGTGACCCTTGGTTTCCTCACCTGTAATGGCTCATTGGCTGTGCCTGGAGCCTTTTTTCCCTGGGCCACAACTTCCTGAGCCTTGAAGACATCAGTAGCTTTGCCTGAGGCCTCGGGACTCAAGGTCGGCTGCGCGTTTTCCGTGAAAGGACAGAGGTCTGCTTGAAATGTCCCTTTGATGCTTCAGATGCATTCTTGTGACCTTTCTTATTGTGTGGGAAGACCTGTTTCTATCCATCTTTTTATGCCATTAAATACTACTTCCAAAACTAGAAGGGTGAAAAGAAGCACCAAGATGTGTGTGTGCTAGATGCAATTGCAGGGGATGTGAGATAACACCAGAGGGGGGATTCGACTGTCCCCCGGTCCCATGACAAACGTTCCTGAAGATGTTCGGCGAGGGCTGTGGGCCTGGGGTCTCCCATGCCTTGTGAAAAGTGGGTCCAATCCCAGTCCTTCTCTGCCCACATCAGTGGACATGAGAGATTGGTGTGCCAGCATAACCCCCGACACTCTCAAGTGAGTCTCAGAGTGTTCTACCCGTGGAAAAGTGCATTATTTTTTTTCTCAGCTTTTTAAAATTTCAGATTAATATGAGGGTACAAACGATTAGGTTCTATTGTTTGCATTTGTTAGGTAAAGTCCAGGTTGTAGTTGAGCCCTTCACCCTGGAGGTGTGCCCTGTACTCTCACATTATGCCCATTAATTGAGAGCACATCAATCCCTCTCCATCCTGGTCTCTCCCCCCTACCCCCACATGAATGAAATTATGTTTTTCTCTTGTGTGGGAGTGTAGTTTGCTCTTCTGCTGATTTCATATTAGTATTGAGTACATTAGATTCTTGCTTTTCCATCCATGTGTGTGATACTTTACTAAGGAGACAATGTTTCACCTCCATCCAGATTAAGACAAAAGATGTAAAGTCTCCACCTTTTTCATGGCTGCATAGTATTCCCTGGTATACACATACCACAGTTGATTCATCCATTCATGGGTTGATGGGCACTTGACAAGATATGGAATCAATCCAAGTACCCATCCACCCATGAAATGTGTATTACTTTTATCAGAAGGACATGGGAGGTCATGTAAGAGAAAGGCTTATGGTTTATAGGTGAAGTGACTTGACCAATAGAATCTATAATAAGATAAATAATAAGAACTTTTGCCAAGCCCACATCTTATGCTTGGGAAGCTGATGCCTTGTGCATATCATCACATTTGTTCTTCAACAATATCTTGAGACAAATGCTCATGGAAGATTCTTCACTCACTTCCAGTTAAGAGCACATCCCGTAACCAGAGATCTCTCCATTCCTTCTGTCCCAGTGCGGTTCACTGCCCGCCGGATTTGGCATCTCCAGCTTTGGGTTACTCTCTAGTGCCCACTGGCATTGCCAATCCCATCAATTAAATTGTGTGCTTGCTGTTATCCAGCCTATTGTGATACATCTTTTTGATATAATTAAGTAATATAATTTACCTAGCTATTACATAAAGCCATGAAATGTGAGTACAGGAAGTAGCCTTTCTGTAGAAAATTGTAGAAAACTAAGGGCTATACTTTGTTACAACAGTCTAAAGGCAAAGTAAAAACTGCTGTCCAATGAAATATAGGCAAGACAACTAAAAACAGGAAAAAATTAAAAAGCATGAAAGAAATTCTGTGCTCTGACGAGTTCACTCACAGATATTTACCCTGCACATTTAAGAAACCCAAGCTTGAAGGGGTGGGTACTTTATGGTTTATGGCCAGAAGCGTGATGTAGAATTTCAGACAGGGGTCATGTCCTTGTGGAAAAGGCCTTTGCCCCATGCCTAATGGACGTATGATTACATGTTATCAACTAAGGTGAGATGTCCATCATTTGTACACACCTGATGGTGCTGGGTAGGAGGGTTCTGCTGAATTGCTACCCCCAGTTTACAGATGAGAGCAGTGACACACCAGGAGGGTCATGAACTTGACCTAAAACAGAGAGACTCACAATTAATGACCCCTATTATTGTTTTCTTATGCTGCTGTCTGCTTCTGTCTTTAGAATGTCATGGGTATAATTTAGGCACCTTAAAAGCTTGGCCTCAGTGGCTTTCTTATTGCAATCCGTGTGAAGTTGGGTATTTTGAAGTACCTGGGTTTTCAAGTCACCTCTCCACTTCTGGGTGTGATGGCTCTTCTCTGTTAGGGTCTCCTTTCCTATGGGGGGAGGGGGAGAAAGATGTGCTGCTCTGTAATTTTCCCCCTCAGGAGCCAAGATAAGTGTTATTCCAGAGATAAGCCCATCAGGGATGCTGTATGCATTTCCCTCTGGCTTGTTCTTTGGGGCTGAAGCTTCTTGATCATCAGGTGCAAAGATTGAAAAGTGTCAGGAATATAAGAGGAGGATAGATGCCTTCTTTTTGGAGAAACTCATATCTGTTCCATTCTCCAGTGAAACAACCCAGGTGTGTGTGTTGGCGAGGGTGAGTGTGCAGGCGTGCACCGGGCCCGGTAATCACAGCCCTTACAGACGCGGTTGCCGTGGAATGCTTCCTTCTCAGAGCTGGAGAGAGAGGTCTCTTCTGTGAGCTCTGCATTTCCACAAATGGCATATTTTGGGATGTGGGGTTTATTTCTGCTGAATATCTGGCTTGATTAGCCTGGAGAAGCACTTGCAAAGCGGGTGGGAGCCCCGCCCCACCCAAACCTCCCGGTGGCATGTGTACAATCAGGAAGTGCATTCTCCCTCCCACGGGGGCTTTGGAGGGGAGTTTGCTTTACATATGCAAATGCGAGCCCCAAGTTTCACTTAATAATTATCAGCTGGAGAGTCTATTGATGAGCAGCTGAAGCTACTCATGGGGGGAGAAACTGTGAGTTAACCACATCCTGGCCACCCCAGAGCCTCAGAGCATCCCCTGAATCCTCTAGGGGACTGCAGAGAAAGGCCTCTGGCTCCCCCTGTCCTTCAATTCTTCTGTCCGGCCCAGGCCTGGCAGCTGAGTCTTCCTGACCTCCATGTTACCCTGTGTGCACCTTTCCCCTGCCCCTGCCTCCGTTCTGTTGTCTGGGCTGCAGAAAGCTGAATAGACCTGTCTGTAACAGCAGGACTGCTTACGGCTTGGGCACTGATGGCCGCACACACTTCCGGCTGTAGCTCTTCTGCTTTTAGAAGGACACAGGGGGACTCTGAGTGTCCAGGGTGTCCAGATTGAGATGTCGGGAGCTTGCCTTCTTTCTGGCTTTCCCTTTTCTTTCTTCACCAACCACACTCACCCTCTGAGTGCACGATAGTATATGTATATACACACACACTACTGTTTGGTTGAGTTCAGCTGTTAAAAAGGTTTTGTTAGAGGTTTTAGTATTCGTTTAGTATTTATTTTTCTGCAGGCAGTTCTTTCCTGATTCTGGTTGAGTCCAGACTCCCTCTTATCTCATTCTCAAGGGTAGTGAGGGGCCTCCCAGCGCCTTACAGGGGAACACACTCTTTATTTCCCAGGAAGAGCAATTTAGAGGCTGAGGGAAAACAAAGTGTTTTGAGAGTCATTGAGATCTTTTTGTTTGTTTGTTTGATTTTTAGAAATTCAGCTTTCTTTAGGGGATGAGGTAGGAGGATCCCATAGCTTAAAGCTATTTGTATTTTTAGCAGGTGCCCCACCTAGGATTTTCCTTAAGGTATTAAAATGTATCTTCTGCATTTTTGTTCATTGTCACTTCCAAGTTTTACTACTTCTTTAGCTCTACACTGTCCGTCACTGTCACTGTGTAATTGTGTAAGAATGAATATTTAAATCACTTATCCAGTTGAGCCATTTTAAGAGATTAAAAGGTACGTTTGATATGTTCGACCAAATATTTAACCTGTGGCTTAGTTGGCACGTCAAATTAACCATCCCAAGTCCATCCTTGTTAACCCATAGACATGTTCTTAAACAAGACTTGTTTCCAAATAAAGGTAATAACAAGGTAACTATTCTACCTACTATGATGCAACTTACATGGTGCAACTATCTTATGTATAAACAAAAAATGCACTCTGTCGTCTTTTTTAAAAACTTTTTTTCTTTTTGTAGTAAGTCTTAGCAAGTTACTCAGGTTCAATGAGCCTCTGTTTCTGCCTCTTGAAAATGGGATGATAAAACATGCCTCAGAGAATTGGGATGATTAAATGAGCTAATTCTGTGAGCCAAGTGACTGTTCAGTAATGGCTCCAGTCCCATCTTTGTTTGAAACCCAGTTCCCGTCATTGTCATTGACCTGTTCCAGGCATTGTTTGTATTCCCTTGTTTCCTTGTTTAGGATATACCCTGTTCTTATTCAGGATATATCTACTGAGGGCCTACTATGCATGGTTCTAAACCCTAGAGATAGCACCGTTGACAAAACAGATCCACTAAAGACTCTACTACCATTAAACTTTTATTTCAGAGGCAGAGACTGGCAAATAAGAAGCAAAAGGTGAGATGTGTGCAATGGGACAAGAATAAACCAGGGGGCAGAGGGAGAGAAGGACCGGGGATGCAGAGTGGGCAGGGATATATTTTAGAGGCTGGTTTATAGATTCTCTGAAGAGTGGTATTTACACAGATTCAAAAGTGACAGCCAACGGCAGGTGGAGGGCTCTGAGGTGGGAGAGCTCTTGGTGTGCCTGAGAGATGTCTGGAAGGCTGGTATGGCTGTTACCAAGGGAGTGGAGGAGCATGTTGAAATCAGAAAGGCAACTACACCCTCCATGGAGAGCCTTGCAAGTCACCAGGGAGTGGGGGTGGGAAGCTAGGAGGGCTTGAGCATGACAGTAATGTCCTCTGATGACCATTTTTAGAGGTCACCTGGCTGAGTGGTAAGTCAACAGAGTGAGGCAGGGTGACCAACTAGGTGGCTGATGGGTGATCCTGGTTAGAGGTGGCCAGGGTGGTAGGAAGAGTTTATATCCACAATGTACTTGGAAGGTAGAGCCAGCATTCAGATACATTGCCAATGACATACCAGTGGGCCATCAGGGAAGAAATTCAAGAACAAGCCCTAGATTTGGGGCATCACTCTGGGAACAATAGTGATGGAACGGGGAACAGACCTTTGGAGGTGGGCATCCAGGGCTCTTGTTGGATATGGGGGTATCAAGTGACCCCTAAGCTTCCACACTGTCATGGCCATGTAAGAATGCCTATTGCTTACACCCACTATGCCAGGCACTTGGGAAAACAAAGATGACTCAGCATGGTCCCTGCCTTTCCCGCACAGTGTCTGCCCCAAACAGGTGTTCCGTGAATATGTGTTGAGGGAATGCAGGTTGCACAGACAGCCATCGCACACGGAGTCAGAGCCACTACCTTAGTCTATATGGTGGAAAGTAGTAGGAAATCCAGTGATGGCGAAAGGAATGGAGGAGCCAGCTCCATCCCTAAGCAGGTTGGAGAAGGGTTCCTAGAATGGATTTCTGAGCAGGTGTTGAAGGGTCTGTGGTAGTTCATCAAGTGCAAAGGAAATAGCGCAAATAACGACTGCCAGTCTTGTATCCAGGAGCTTAACACTGGGCTTTTACGTGCAGGGGCTCCAGAAATCCTTCTTGGTGAAGATCTCTGGTCACTAAGGAGTCTTCACAGGTAGAAGGTGCAACTGCAAAGTGCCGGGGATTTCAACACCATTTCCAGCAAGTCCTTGAACAAGGATCTCCTCTTGAAAAACCAATTCTCCTGGGGTCTCTGCCCCGTGAAGGGCTCTTCTGTTTGGGGTCAGGAGTTGGGATGCTGTGCAGGAGGCTCCATCATCAGAGGCTTCCCCTGGGTTTACCGTATCTGGTAGCACTTCCCAGCCCCCAAGCCCACACTTCTTCTCAACATGCAGAGGAACCCGTGACTTTGGTTCCCAATGGAGTTGAGCTGGGGGTCCTTAGTTGTATTTTTCTTACTTTAATAAGAGTGTTGGAAGCATCTTCCAAAAAATATCCCAGGAGTAGGACTTGGAAGAAAATAGCAATCCATCAAAAGTAGAGTTGGCAGATTTTAAGCTTAATAGGTATCAGCGCAGTATTTTACCCAAACATCTATCTTTGCCAAGTGCCCATCTTGGCAAAGTGCATTATGTCTGTCATGAGGAAGTCCTGGTTAAATCTCCTATTACACTCTCCTCCCTATCCATTTTAGTAAAACTTTATTCTTTATTTTCTCTCAGGGGATGGTTTAGATTTGTCAGGTGAAAAGAAGGGCTGTAGGGGTTTTTTGTTCCTTCTCTGATTTTCATTTCCAATGTAGATACTTGTGGGAATTAGAATATAATTTTAAGTTAAACTGGTAAAGAAGGGTTGCAGACTACCGTGAAGAAAGAAAGAGCAGATTGGAAACAGGAGGACAGTCATTTAGAGGCAAAGGGATGTCCAGGCAGGCTTTTGCTTGTGATTGCTTGTTTTTAATTTACAATTGAGCTGAGAATTGTGACATCGATTTAGGTGATGTGGCAGTTCTCAGCAAAGGGGTGCTGTTGAAGGAATCAGCCACATTCACAAGAACACTTGCTTCCATTTCTACTTCAAATGTGTTAGAATATTCTATATGGCAGCTCCTCAAGCCTTTGGCGGGCTCTGTCGCTGTTGCTAACTTTAACAAATGCAAATAAATAGCTGTATTTGCCTTTGATGACTAGCTTTCTCTACCAATCTCCTTTCTCACCCCTTTCTTTCAGTCTCTCGTCTGGTCTAACTATTGCATAATGAGCACTGTGGGCCAGAGTTGGACACTCATGGGAAGCATGGTTTGCATGAAACATGGCATCTGTAGAAGGTCAGGCAAAGAGTAGGGTGTCTGTATAACAGGAGGTGGCTTTGTCTCAAAGCCAGTTCATTGCATAGGTGGTGGTGGGGTATGTCAGAGGGCCCTGGCATCAGTGAGGGCTGACACATCAATTTCAGGTAGAAGGATCAGATAAGAAAACTGACCAACATAGAGCCTAAAGAACATCCTCTAGACTTAGTTGTGTTTTGCATGTAATGTACCTCTTATAGTCCAAGGGCATCATTCATGAGACTACCGACCTCCACACCTAGAGAAGGATATCAAAACCTAAGTGAGTTATCTGGCAGTCCCCTTTCTCTGTCATAATTCAATTCTGCTGTAGCCTAATTAAAAACATACTCATTCCCACCTAGAAACAAATTACAGAAATGATGGAAAGGGAATTTAGAGTATGGATGGCAAAAATGATGAAAGGGAATTGAAGGAAAAGTGGAAAACCACCAAGAAATTGACCAAAAATTGACCCAAGAAATGAATGAAAGACAGGATGAGATTAGAAAGTATATATTGGAGCTTTAAAAATTGAAGGAGATATTCAGGGAGCTTCAAAATACAGTAGCAGAAAGTTTCAAGAACAGAATAAATCATGGAGAGGAAAAAGTCTCAGAGCTTGAAGACAAAACTCTTGAGCTAACGGAACTAGTAAAGAAGAGAATGAAAGCAGAACAATCTCTTAGAGAATTAGGAGTCTTGACAAAATGAACAAACATACAACTTATAGGTGTCCCCAGAGAAGAAGAGTGTCCCAAAGGTTTAGAAGCCCTACTGGAGGATGTCACAAAGACACCCTCATGATGTAAGGTAGTCATTCTTTTAAATCTTTTCTTTTCTTTTTTTTAAAGTAAGGGTCCTTTACTTTTCCTATAGAACTAAAGTATCAGTTGTATACTACACTCCTTAAATAAGATGTCCACAGCAGTAGAGGCACTCAGAAATACCAAAAAACAGGAATGGATTGGGCCAGGGCTATGTTGACCTTCCAGAGTACTCAAACAGCTGCTGTTTACCATCGAAATCTCTCATCTTTCTGTAATCCAAACCAGACATTGTTGTCAATGCTCCACATTAGGAAAAAAAGAAAAATCACAGCTATCCATTTTAGTAAATGAGTATGGCCCCCAAGAATGGCAATTTGAGGTTTATGGCAAGCACAGATTCATGTAGTGAGAGAAGAGTAGTTTTCGACATACTTAGAATGCTGAATATAAAATAAAATGTAAAACCTTTGGTCACAAATCTCTCCTTGTGGGTCTCTTGATGGGAACAAGATTTTAGGTACCAAAACAAGCAAACCTCATCAAAAAATTTCACCGTAAAACGCGATTCTCTTCCACACATGTGATTCATCACTTTGGGAAAGCATTAATGGGATTTTATAAGGGCTATGAATATTTCATATAAAATAACACATTTATTGCACCGATTTAAAAAATTAGATCAGTGGAAAAACATGAAATCTTTTATTTTGCATGCTGTTAAAGAGAAAATTAGGAAATTCTACAATATTTCTATATCTGAATCTACAGTCAAGAGCCACATCGATGACGCCCAGTTTGTGCTTTGCAAAGGACAAAATCATCATGTTTGTTTACGTTTAGTTTTGATGAATCTACCCAACAAAGGACATTGTGTCCAACTTGGGCATATGTTTGAAATAGCACTCAAGAAGCAGGGGGAGGAAGAAAGCTCTGTTCTCAAACTCAAACACTGAAGACCACCACTAGAGCAGGTGTAGTTTTTCAGGCTATGTAAAAAGTGATTGAAGTTAACCGGCAAAGTGTAGACAGAGGCTGATCAAAGATGCTTTCACTCCTGGGTTGATCCTTAGGATTGGGGGACGTACTCATTTCCAGAATGTTCTTCTATCATTACCCTCTAATGGCAGTTTTCTAAATATCCTGGTGACCCAAGAGAAGACCTTCAGTGTGCTGTCAGGTCTATTCTGTTTTATAGAAAACAGACCACTAAGTACATTTTCCTTTGTCATGTTTGGTGACTATTTGAATGCTACTAACAAAGCCCTGCTGTCCCTCCCTAGACTCCTTGGACATCAAGGAGAAATATAATTGGCCAGGTATAGAAGCAGAAAGGCACAGCCATCCTGCTATGAGAACATTAGTTCAAAGACCAACTGCCTCAAACTTTCAGAACTTAGGATATTTGGCAAGAAGTATTTGGAACTTTGAAATCATTGAACCTGAAGCTTCAAGGGACCCAAACTGAAACTGGCATCATTGCTCATTAAGATGCATTTGAAGCATTTTTAACTTACACCTAGAGATGGGCCTAGCAAATTGGTGCTAAGAATGTCTTTATATTCTTGACTTAATGAAGCTCTTTAAGACGAGGTTCCTGAAAATAATTTTTATGGAAGACAGAAGTCAGATCTCCTTCAGCCTATTCTGGCAAAATGATTCCGGGCTTCTTTCCCTGGCATCGTGGTTGCAAATTCTTTTTAAAAGCTTGTGAGGAACCCTTTTTCTTACTGCTGTTCTGTCTTTGTCAGAGATCTGTCTCCAAGGCCTTTGCTGGAGCTCAAGTTTGCTTTGGTTGCCAAGGATAACTTCCAGAAAAAAAATCACTTCAGGAAATTTGGGGGTAAAACATTCTCTGTTTACCTCATAACAAATGAGTGGCCTTTGCATGTCATTACTGCCACTTTGCTCTCACAGCAGATCTGACTCCACGTATTTGGAACTTAAGAAAATGGCTCAATCTGGGCTTGTAAACTGCCTAGAATGGAAATGCTGGTGACACTTTGGCAGGCTCAGCTCTCATGTGGACATCCAGTGATCAGAACTCCAGAGAAAATAATTATGTGAGGCTTTTAAGATCAACCTGCGTTTTCTAAGTTTTTCTAAAATGACTTTGCAAAATTTATTTTGAAGTTTCAAATGGCATTGAAGGAAGCATGAAATTTATGTTCATGAAAAGGGGGGCATTGTCTAAAAAAAAATAATTGCAACATCCTTAATGAATATAGCCTCACGTGGAAGAAGAGCAATTGGAAAATTCATTGGAATGAAGTGACTTGTTATCGGTCAAGAGCCAAGGAAGCTGGGCAGTTAGGCAGCTGTAGCATTGGGCCCTACTTGTGAAAAAGACTCTCATCCAGAAAGGAGGGGGATTGAGAGGAGCTAAACCCTTGGAGGAGGTAGAATGCCAGGAAATGGGGAAGGTCTTTGGTCTGGGTGGCATGATAAGACTCACTCTGAGACTCTTGGGCAAGGGAACTGGGGCCCAGCCTCAGAGCAATACTGCTAATATCAAAAAGTGTGGCACTGCTAAGACCTTCTTTGCATCTAAGCCAAAGAATCTGGAGAAATGCCTAAGCTAGATTTTTTTCAACTTGACTACACATGAGAATCCCTTGGAAGTAGCTGCTTTTAAAAATTCTGATCCCTAGACTCCCACTTCCAGAGATGGTAAGCTAATTCATGTGGGGTGGGCCCTGTGCACATCAGCATTTAAGTTTCCCAAGCGATTGCAGTGGTAGCCAGGCTTAAGGGACTAGGGGGTGAAGTAGGAATAACCACCACCACAAATTATTATATTGGACTCCTTTGGAGAGGAGTGAATAGGAGACAGTCTGGTTTGGTGCAAAAAGAACCAGTGGTCTGGACCTTAGGAGACTGAGATCAAGACTCTCCTCCATCCATGTAAACATGAAGGAGGTAAAGTCTCCGTTTTTCTTTAGGGCTGCATAGTATTCCATGGTGTACATATACCACAGTTTATTGATCCATTCGGGGATTGATGGACACTTGGGTTTCTTCCATGATCTGGCAATTATGAATTGGGCTGCAATAAACATTCTGATACAAACATCTTTATTGTAATGTGCTTTTTTATCTTCTGGGTATATACCTAATAATGGAATTGTAGGATCGAATGGCAGGTCTATTTTTAGATCTCTAAGTGTGCTCCAGATGACTGCTCTGATCTCTATACTACTATTTTATTTCTTTTACTTGCTTTGGGTTTAGTTTGCTCTTCTTTTTCTAATATCTCCAGATAGCAGATCAGATTATTGACTTGAGATCTTTTTTCCTTTGTAAAATGGGTGTACACAACTTCAAATTTCCCTCTAAGTACTACTTTATGTCACAAGTTTTGCTATATTGTACCTTCATTTTCATTCATCTTGAAGTATTTACTAATTTCCCTTGTAATTACTTCTTTGACATTGGTTTTTTAATTTCATGTGTTTATGAATTTTTCAAATTTATTTTCATTACCGATTTGTAATTTCATTTTATGTAGTTAGATAGCATAGTTTGCACAATTTCAATTCTCTTATATATACAAAGACTTTTACAGGATAGCATATGGTCTTCCCTGGAGAACATTCCATGCATACTTGAGAAGAATATATTTTCTGCTATTGAGTGGAAGGTTCTAGTGATGTCTGAGATCTAGTTGGTTTATAATGTTATGATTTTCTATTTTCTTATTGATCTTACTGATCTCCTGCCTAGTTGTACTAACCATCGCTGAAAGTGAGATTTTTAAGTCTCCTATCATTATTGTTGAGTTTATTCCTTCCTTCAATTGTCTTCAATTGTCTTCAAAGTAGACTTAGCAAAGTCTATTTTGTTTGATATGTTTTTGATCCTATAGTTAAATGCTTATATTTTTCTACCTCTTATATCTCCCTGATGTATTAACCTTTTTATCACTAAAAAAGTTCCTCTTTATCTCTGATAAGATTATTAGTTTTGAACTCTATTTTGTCTGCTATTTGTAGAACAACTCCAGCTTTTTTTATGACCACTGTTTGAATAATATATATTTGCCATCCTTTTGCTTTAAAACTTTTGTATCATCAAAGGTAAAGTGACTCCTGTAGACATATACTATAGTTGAACCCTGTCTTATTACTTATCTGGTAATCTCTACCTTTTGATTGAATTGTTCAATCCTTTCATATTTAAAGGTAATCGTTGTGGTTTTTAATATACCCCTTGTATATTCATACCTCTGCTCTTTCTTTACTAATTTCTTTTTCCATTAAATGAATATTCTTTAGTGTAACATCTTCATTCCTTTAATGATATTTTTGCTACATTTTTGAACAAAATGTAATAATGATTGTTCTAGAAATCATTAAAATTTCTCATTATTCATGGTAGGTATGGTCTATAGTTTCTCTATGTCTGTGTTTATTTATTCATTTTTTAATTTCAGATTAGTATAAGGGTGCATAGAATTAGGTTACACGGTTTGCATTTGTTAGGGAAAGTCCAAATTATAGTTGAGGTCTTCACCCAGGAGACATTCCATGTACCCCAACATTGCTCCTGATAGGTTAGAACATACCACACCTGGCCTTCTTGAATTTAAATGTGTTTTTCTCTCATTTTGGCATGGAGTTGTTCATCTACCAGTTTTATATCAGTATTGAGTACCTTGGAAGCTTTCTTTTCCATTCTTGTGATAATTTACTTAGGAAGATGTTCTCCAAATCATTCCAGGTAAATACAAAAGATGTAATGTCTCCATCTTTTTGTGGCTGAATAGTATTCCATGGTATACATATACCATAGTTGATTAATCTATTCATGAATTGATGGGTATTTAGGTTGTTTCCATATCTTGGTGATTGTAAAATGAGCTGCAATAAACAATACAGTGCAAATGTCCTTATAATAAAATGATTTTTTTTCTTCTGGATATATGCCCAGTAATGGAATTGGGAGAACAAATGGAAGGTCTATTTTTAGCTCTTTGAGGATTTTCTATACTTCTAAGAGGCTGTATTAGTTTGCAGTCCCACCAACAGTGTATAGTATTCCTCTTCTCTCTGCACCCATGCCAGCATCTGCATCTTTGGGACTTTTTGATGTGGGCTATTCTCACTGGGGTTAGGTGATATCTCTAAGTGGGTTTGATTTGCATTTCTCTGATAATTAAGGACAATGAGCACTTGGGCATTGCTCAAGTGTTTGTTGGGCATTCATCTGTTTTCTTGGCAGAAGGTTCTGTTCATGTCTCTTGCCCAATGATAAATAGGACTGTGTATGTTTATTTAAATTACTATCTGGTGTTACTCATTTTCAAACTAAAGACTTCCCCTTGGTATTTCTTATAAAGCATATCTGTTGGCAATGGATTCCTTTTTTTGGTTTTTTTCTTAATCTAAGAATGTCTTTTTTATTCCTTTAGTTTTGAAAGATAATTTTGCTAGATAAAAACTCTGTTTGACAAGTTTTTTTTTTTTTCCTTCTCAGCTCTTTGAATATGTCATCTTACTGCCTTCCGGGTCTACTATTTCTGATTAGAAGTCAGCTATTACTCTTATTATGGTTACCTTGTACATGACAAGTAATTCTTTTCTTGTTGCTTTTTAGATTTTCACTTTGGCATTGACTTTGAATATTTTTACCATGATGTGTCTGTGTGTGGATCTCTTTATACTAGCCTAGTATATTAAGCATCTTGGATTTGTAGATTACTGTTCTTCATCACATCCAAGAAAACTTTAGCCATCGTTTTCTTCTGATTTTTTTCTACACCTTCCCTCCTCCTCTGGCATTCTGATCCCCCATTATATGTATTTGTGTCCTTAAAGTTGTACTACATACCTCTGAGGGTCTATTTTTTTTCTCTCTGTTCTTCAGTTTGCATAATCTCTATTGATCTATCTTCATGTTTGCTAATTTTTTCTCCCACAAGTTAAAATTTACAGTGAAACACCACTTGTTAACTTATCACTTCAATTACTGTGACTTTTAACTCCAGAATTTCCGTTTTGGTTATTTGGTTGTTTTTTTTTTTTAATAATTTCTATCTTTTTATTGACAATCTCTCTTTTATGAGAACTTGCCATCATAACTTCCTTTCTTCTCTAAGTAGAGCTTCCTTCAGTTCTTTGAACATATTTGTTGAAGCGCGTCCACTATCCCATCCTCATCACCACTTGTTGGGGCCCTGAATACGAGGTCTCTGGCCCCACCTATGAAACTGTCTGGGTGGGGACTGCTGTGCTACCTTGATCATGATCAACTGCCCTTAGGTGCAGGCAAATCATCTTAGCAGGAGAGAGAGAGAAACAGTCTTCGACTAACCTCTCCTGCAGCTACTTATAGAAGTGATCCCATGGCTATTTACACCACAGGTGTGGAGACTGCCAAGCACTGACACTTGTACTCTCATGTAAGGTGAGTGGAAACCCTTCTTCATGCCCTTATCACCAAGGTGTTATGGAGATGTTCTATCACAGGTGTTTCTTATAGTTAGAGAGCGTTCAAAGCTTAACTCTCACTTCTCCTTCCCTTAAACTATGTGGTCTCCTACACATATTTTTATAATGGTTGTGTTAAATTCATTATCTGGCTTGGTCTGACACTGACTCCATGGCCATTTCAGAAGCAGTTTCTGTTGCCTACTTGTCTTCTGCTTCTGGGTTGCACTTCCCTGTTTCTTTGCCTAGCTCATGATTTTTGTTGAAAATTAACCATCTCGAATAATATAGCATCTTCATGTACTGACCTCCACCCTACGGAACTTGATATTGTTGCTGTTTGCTTGGTTTTTTTGGTTTGATTTTTTTTTTTTTTTTTTTTTTTTTTTTAGTGATTTGGCTGGACGATTTTAGTAAAGCCCATTTACCCTGGAGTGTGTAGTCCTGGGCATACACACAGTCATCTTGGAGAAACAGGCTTTCTTTGACCATCTCTTAATCCTGATTTACCTGTGAAGCTCTCTGTACCTGTTGGTATCATACCCAGCCATTGGCTTCCACACATTCCTAGCTGGTGGCTCCATTGTTCCTCAACATGCCACAGGGGCATAAATTGCTCCATCATCTAATAAGTATGGGCCCTTTTGCAGGGGCAGTTTTTGAGGTTCATTCCAATTCCAAAGGGCTTAGCTGTTTCTATGTATGGGGCTCCCTCTGATAAATCACCACCACCACACTTAATTACCTACAACCAATATCTTCTTGATTTTTAGAGGGCTTATTTAGGATTGAATTTACCCTCAGTCTGCTCCAGATAAAGTCAGTTCCCTTAGGACAGTGTTTCTCAACCTGCCTAATGCTGTGACCCTTTAATACAGTTCCTCATGTTGTGGTGACCCCCAACCATAAGCTTATTTTCATTGCTACTTCATAACTGTAATTTTGCTACTGTTATAAATTGTAATGTAAATATCTGATATGCAGGATGTATTTTCATTGGTGGAGACCCACAGGTTGAGAACCACTGCCTTAAGAAGATATTTGTAGCCTTCTGTTGTTACATCCTGCCTCTCTTTCCAGGCCATTGCTCCACAACTGAAGTCAGGAACAATGGCCCATTTCTCTTAATGTGACATGTGAACACACTAGCTTTCCTGAAGTCTTCTTGACCTTTCTCTCTGAGCCAGTGAGATGAAGTGGGGGTGATCGGGGTGCTGTATTCCCAGCCTATCACACCTAGAGTAGTGCTTCTACCCCACAGATAGGGCTGGGTAGAGGAAGAGAGCCCAGGACTTTTGAGCTGTGGGTATAGCCATGGCTATTCATGGCTAGACTGGAACTTGTACAACATGGAACTACAAGGAATGAGAAATGCTAGTGGCCTGATGTCCTAGGGAGAAAGGCAAGGGAGACTGGCAAGGGAGAGACTATGAAGCCATGTCTTTGCGATTGCACCTGCCGGAGTGGAGTGTCTGCCATGCTAAGCTAGGGACTTGGAGTGAGGGGATGGAAGCATTTTGTGGCTCAAATACCACGGACTTTTGCTATTAGAACTGAGAAATAAAAGATTTTCTTTTAAAAATGTCTATTCACTTGCTGTATGCCCTTAGGATAATTTCCAAAGACCTTAAATCATTGTTTGTTTTTTAATTTTCATCAGTTATTGTTGGTCCCCTGGGGAAAAGGTACACAGAGTTCCCCACACGTCTACTGAAAATCATTGCTGATTTCTACGTTCTTGAAATCTTCTCTCAGGATGGGACTTTTCTATGAAGCTCTAAATTTGATTAGCGTCCCCAGTCGCAGTGGGGATCCCATTCTTCACCACTGCTCTGTAGGGGTAAGAGTGAGATGGGAGCAGACCCAAGCTAAAATCTCATTCCTCTTATCAAATTTCAGTCATTTTTCTTAAGTGAGAACTGTTTACATCAGTTTATTTGATTCATTGTATACCTTTGGTTACTTTTCAGAATTCTGAAATGGTTACTTTTGCTAATTTTGTCTAGTTGTTCTTCGGGGGAGGCTATTCCATGGTTCTCATTCTACCATTCTGGGAGACCCGCCCTAACAATCTGATTTTATATCTATTGTATCCACTAATGGGGCTTTCTCCATGGACTCTCCTCTCCACCATGGGAGGTTCTATTCCCCCTCTTGAGTTTGGCCTCTTTTGCTTATCATGCTTATCAATCTTTCTCCCTGTCAATAAACTCTATCCTGTCTCTTACAAAAAAAATTATCAAATAATTTATTAATATTTTGTAAAGAATATATAAATAAAAGCCATATTCCTTTCCCACTCCTCTTTATCTTCCTAGTCTGTTTTCTCACCTCACTTGCTCTGATGAGATCCCAGAATACCTTTTAACCTTGTACACAGTAGATACCTTTTAACTTTATTCCTTATAGGAAGGCGTATCTGGAGAACCCTGACACTTACATTGTACTTCACTAGCAGAAATAGCAAGCAGACAAGCAGAAGCCTGACCTCCTCTTCCTCCATCCTTGAAGTCTCTCTCCAGTGTCCCTTAGTGGTAGACCCTAATAGGAAATCAGCTGAGGTTTGCAGAATCCCAGCCACAGAATCACAAAGCTGTGTGGAAAAGTAGTTTGGAGTTGGAGGGGCAAGAGCTTAATAACAGGCCCACCATCTACTTCTAATGTCATTTCTAAGAACCCTTCCTGAGCATCCTTCTCCCTAACCAAGGCTTGAGCTCCTTCTTTTTGTGTCTGTAGGATTTCAGCCTCACTTTCATCATAGTGCTTATTACAATCTTTTTTTGTTTGTTTGTTTGTCTGTTTTGTGTATATATGCCTGAAGTGAAGAACTGTATCTTATAGTTGGGTATCTTGTGTGGATCCGTTATCTACTCCTTTGTTTAGTGGTTTAAAACAATATTTATTATCAACAAATTATTTATTATCTCACAGTTTGTGTGGTTGAAAACTCAGGAGTGGTTTAGCTGGTTCTCCTTCAAGATCTTTTGTGAGGTTGCTTTCAAGGCAACTGGAGATGCAGTTATCATCTGAAGGCTTGACTGGGGCTAAAAGATCCTTCTCAAGATGCCTCATTCAGATGGCTGCCATCAGGAAGCCTCAGTTCTTTGCTGTCCTCACCACATGGATCTCTCCTTGGACTGCCAGAGAGTCCTCATAATGTGGCAGCTGGTTTTCCCCCCAGGGAAAGAGAGAAAACAAGGAAGCTGGCTTTCCCCCAATGCAAGAGAGAAAACAAGGAAGAAATTGCAATAGCCTACTCTCACAGACCATCATGTCCACCAAAGTATATTTGTTTTTTGTTTTTTGTTTTTTGTTTTTTGTGGGCGAATCTCCCTTTCATTGCCAAATGTTTCATGTACAGCACATTCACTAGTGAACCAACAGGACAGCTGCTGACTTCTGAGCATAGGAATACATAAAAATCCCTGCAATTCAGGTAATCGAGAGAAGAGCATACAAGGAAAGCAACCCTCCTTTTT
>CAUYQV010067275.1:0-82600 GCA_963574575.1 Galagoides demidoff
ACCATAGAGGTGATCCTTCCAAACCTTGCCTTTCGGTGTCTGATCCCTCCAGACTTCCTAACGCGTGGGTTTCTTATGTCAGCACAGCCCTTTTCAACACGAGTTGTCTTAAAGGTGCCTTCTAACAGGGCTGCAAAGGAATCATGGCAACCCAAACTTCCGCAAGCCAATACTTATGTTGGCAAGGAGTAGACATGGTTTAATTCATCATTAATGATGTTGCGCATATAAACTCGTTTTGTGCAATTGTTTAAAGGCCCAAACTTTTGTAGCAAAAGCCGTACATGAGGAAAGCGGTAAGAGACATTGTGTGTGACTTGGCACTATTTTAAATGCCCAATGATCTGGCGCTGAGTTCTCAAGCGGAAGGCTTTGGAAATTTCGGAAGTGCAGAAATGCAGCATCTTGGGTCTTGGGTTTCTGCGTTCGAGAGGTGGTCCGGCCCGCCGCCCCGGGGCCCCAGGGCGCGCACCTCGCCTCCCCTCCACTCCCTGCCCAGCCCGGCAGAGTGCCCGGCCCTGGCGCCGCCCCGCGCGCCCATCCTGGCTTGGCTTCAGTCCCCGCCGGGTTGACTGAGCCCCGGGCCGGCTCCCAGCTCCGTAGCCGAGGTCGCCGCCCTCGCCCTTGACGCGCTGCTGTCCCCACGCCTGCCGCAGACCCGCCGCCCCGGCGTGGGCCTCCAGTGCGGGGACCGCACCTGCGCCTTCTTCCGCCCCTCCCGCCGGGTCCGACTCCCGTTCCCGCTCTGGCCCCAGCCCGGCGCGCGGCGGCGGCGGCGGCAGCGGGGCTCGCGCCCGGGGACCGCGGCGGCTCGCGCCCGGCACGGCGGCTCGCGCCCGCGCTCCGGCCGGGGAGCGCGCGGGCGGGCGGGGGAGGCGCAGCGCGGCGCGGCCGAGGCGGCGGCATGGGCGCGGGCAGCGGCGGGGGCTGCGGGCGCCCGGCTCCCCGCCAGGCCCGGCCCGCTCCCGGCGCGCGGCCGCCGCAGCACCCGCGGCCGGCGGAGAGGCCGTCCCCTCAGCCGGCGCAACTTGCCCCGGACCCTCAGTGAGGACAGGCGGCGGCGGCGCGCGCCGGGGCCGGGCGGGAGTGGGGCGAGGTGTGCGGGCGCCCGGCGCGATGCCTCTGGCCGGCGGCCCCCGAGCGCCGCGCCCCGCCGCGCTGCCCCGCAGCCTGTCCCGCCTGCGTGAGTGCCCCGGCCGCTCCCGCATCGTGCTGGCGCTCGGGGCCACGCAGATGGCGCTCGGATGCCTCATCGTGGCCGTCAGCTTCGCCGCGCTGGCGCTCACAACCTCGGCCCGCGTTCGCCACTCCTGCCCCTTCTGGGCCGGCTTCTCGGTGAGTGTCTGCGGCCGGACAGGGATGTGGTTGCGGGCTACGGGCGCTGAGTTCGGGGCGCGAACGCCCAGGGCAGAGCAGCTGCAGCGCGGGGTGCAGTTCAAAACTCCAGGCAGAATAACTCCGGTGACCGAGTCGGCGCTCGTGGAGCACCGCGGCACCTTGCCTTTTGCTCTGGTCCCCGGAGTTACTTTTCTTAGAGGGAACAAGCCACACTCGCGCCCTGCGCCAGCCCGCAGCGGCCGGAGGTGCCGCTACCCGGACTCCGTGCGCGGGGCCGGACGGCGTCCGAGGCAGAGCGGGCGGGATCGGAGCCTGCGCGGAGCCGCGTGTCCGCGCGGAACCCGGGCGTCGGCGCGCGGCGCGTCCCGTCGGGGTGCGAGTCGGTTCGGGCGGAGGGGACCGGGACCTCCGGGCCCCCTGGGGGTATTCGCCAACTTGGCGCCTGGGACTTCTTGTTTACTGTGTCCATAGTGTTCTGTGGGCGGCGGCAGGACTGGGCAGGCGGCCGGCAGCGGCATCCTGGGTCGGGGAGCGTTTTCTGAACTCCAGATCCCCAGGATGACCGATTTTCAGGCGCTCGCCTCCAAATCAGAAGCCAGTGAGAAAGACGTTAGGAAATCTCAACGTAAGGAAGTGATTTTCCTCAAGAGTTAATTTTTTGGCATTTCGAGGAAAGTATTTTTCCCCCATATTAATAAAGAATGGACATATGGGGATGTGAAAGATATTTATAAAGAGGTACTTGTTCTGGGAACTCTTGACATCTACAGCTGCATTTGGTTTATGGTGCCGAAATCCATCATAATGGCTCACATTGTACACGCTGTGTTTTAACACTCTCTACAGAAATCCTAACCAAGCCTTTGTAATTAATGTTTGCTATTAGCTCTTGAGTTTTGAAATTTGAGGAATCTGTCTAGCTTTGCTTTTATTTGTTTGTTCATTTCGTAATGGTCTTTGTTCTCTAAGTTCATTGCCTGGCTTTCACCATCAGATCTGAGCACGATATCCTCTGAAAACCCCGCTCGATCCAGGTGTGGTTGCTTATCCTAATGGGGGTATTAATTTTCAAAGCTTGGAGAGCTGAGTGGGAACGACAGAATGTGTGGTCACAGCTGTGAGTGTTCAGACAAGTAGGGAGATTGGAGGCAGGCACACTGGAGCCGTGATCCAAACGCGGCTCTATATATGCTCTCCACACATCTGTTGCTCAGTTTTTAGCATTATTTAATATGCATTGTTTTCATGTCCGCCTGGTGGGCACCGAGGTTTCAGTCTGCTGGAACCAGCCTACAGGTGGCAGACTGGCGAATTAGCTCCACTTCTGGCTCCTCCCCCAGGCCCCTGCCCCCTTAGCCCTAATTAGGTTCCCAAGGGTGTGGAAAGAGAACTTCCTTTTAATAATAAACCTAAAAGGGACGACATTAAAGAGACACAGTAGAAAAGATATTTATGTGAAAAATGCACATTTACTACATTTCAGTCTGAGGAGTTAAATAAATATGTCAAACAGTTAATTCAGTTTTCAGTTCCAGTGTTCTGTTCTTCAGTAATGATAACCTATTAGTGCTAACATCCTGTGATTCAGAGTAATTCCAAAAGTTCTGTTGTGTTCTGGGGACCAAAAATGAATGCAGTGTGTCCTACTTACTCTGTTCCGGGTCCTTCTCTCTCTCTCCCACCCTTCTGTTTCTCATGGTCCTTGTCTTTGTCTTCAAACTCAATTTGCCACAAGCACCTTGAAAATTCTTTCATCGGAGTACAGTGTATGCTATTTGGCAACTGTTGTCGCCACCCTTTGCAGAAATGGTAGACAGTTAGGTTGGGACGGAGTTGCATGTTATAAATAGCATGACTGAGGGTGGCTAACACTGGCACCTTGCCATTCATAATATATGCCTGTTCTTTGAGACTGGGTACGGGTGCATTCACCTTGTAAGAATGTTCTTGTATAGGAATGGCAGCTAGGGCAGCTGGCCTTATATAAAAATCCACAGTGTGGGGCTTAGGATGGCATTCTGGTTCTTCTGAAGATTCTGAAATGAGGCCTGTGGGCTTTCTAGTAATTTTGAGTTTTGGACTTGCTCTGTGGTTTGTACGTGGTGGAGAACCGGTATAAAAACAATTCTCTATTTAAGAAAAAACAAATAGCTAAGACAAACAGCCCACACTTAGTGAGCACCTACTTACTGTGTACCAGACAGGAGCTGAATGTTGTACACACCCTGGTGGCCCTGAGGTAGACAGTGCTTCCCTTCCTTCTACAAAGGTAGACAGACGCTCAAGGTCTTGTGTGCTCCCCTGTCCTTGAATTTGGTGGGCCTAAGTCTGTAGTATACAGCAGAACTGAGTGTCTCAGTACAGCCCTAAGCCTCAAGAAGTCTTAGCAGCTTCTGTTGAGTAAACTGAAGGGAAGTTGTGTTAAGGACCTGCCTGAGGTCACTTAGCTAAGAAGTGACTTTGAACTTAGTTGCTCTGACTTTAGAGGCCACACACCTAACCAACAGTTGCACTAACTGCCAAGGTGACAGGATGTCAGAGGGGAGGTCATGCTCTATGTTTTAGGAAAGGCATGAAATAAGTCTGGAAAGGTGAAGACAGGAGAAATTCTTGATGGCATTGCATTGGAGCAGCTGAGGAAGTTTAAGGTGGTGAGGGGGGCTTGGCAAGGTTAGCTGGACAAAGGCAAGGAGGAGACAGGCCTGGCCTGAGGTCTGTGATCTACGAGGGGCTGTGCAGTTTCAGTCACTTGAGGGCCACCTTCCACAGTTTTCCTGTCTTGGACAGTGCAATGAAGTGAATTAGGAGGTGGATCAGTTCCCTTGGGGATGAATGCCCAGCCAATATTGAGAGGCGATGAGCTGTTTAGAAGCCATAAGAGCAGAGCTCGAGGGAGGTCTTGAATAGTTATCCTTTTTTTTTTTTTTTTTTTTTTTGATACAGAGTCTCACTATGTCACTCTTGGTAGAGTGCCATAGCGTCACAACTCAGCAACCGCAAACTCTTGGGCTTAAGCTATTCTCTTGCCTCAGCCTCCCAACTTGCTGGGACTACAGGCACCTGCCACAGCATTTGCCTATTTTTTGGTTGTAGTTGTCGTTTGGCAGGCCCTGGGCAGGATTTGTTCCCACCAGCCTCAGTGTATGTGGTTGGCACCCTAGCTGCTGAGCTACAGGCGCCAATCTTGAATAGTTACCCTTTAATAAAGTAGGTTCATTATTTCCTTTGAGATTTAATAATGCCCCAAACTCAAGACAAACAAGTACATTATGAATTATCTGAATTGCTGGTTATGTATGTTGATAAAAACATGGTCATTGGGAGCTGACTCTGTGCATGTGTTTATATTTTTTTTTCTTTGAAAGCAGCTCCACTGGATAGTTTTTATACTCCGAAAGCAATATATACTTGTTGCAGTAACTTAAAATTAAGAAGTAAACAGAAATCTATACTCTCTCCTCCAGTTTTCTACCCGCAGGTAACCAGCATTACCAGGGTTGTTCAATGTGGTCCTTCCACACTTTCAGAGGAAATCAGAATATGCTAAAATTTACATGTACATGTGGAATATGTTTCTTTTCTTTTTAAAAAAAAATTACAAGAATGGGATTATACCACATGCCTTGCTCTGTAAGTTCTTTTTTAACATACAGTGAATGTTCCCAGACATGATACTAATAACTATTATTTTTTAACCAGTTATTTTTAGTGGCCACAGAATAGTCCACAGTGTGACTTATAGCAGTTTATTCAGTTGTGCTCCTGCCATGAATATTCTGGTTGTATCAGACCTATAGCTCTACATAGATCTTGTATTTGAAGATAAATCCCCCAAAGTGGATTGCTTGCTTGTTGAAAGGTTTTCAAGTTTGGAGCATTGTTAGGTGTAGTCATTCTCACCCACAGAAGTGTTAGCTGAGAGTGTCCTTCTCCCTACTGTATGGTAGCATAGGATGTTAGCAATCCTGAACATTTTAATTAATCTGATGGAGAAAAAAGTTATTTCATTGTTTCCATCCGATCTGAATTTCTATGGTTACTTGATTATGTGTTGCAAATGTTCTCTTGTTTGGCTTAATTTTTGCTGTCTTTGCTATATAAAAAATTTTAATAACTTTTTACCTAGTCAGATATATTAGTTTTCACTTTTACAGTTCCTGGATTCTTTTCTTTCAATTAAGAGTGTTATCGTTACAGAGGTCACATAATATGCTCCCAGTTTCCTTCTAATGTTTTAGTTTTTACATTCAAATTTTAATTCATCTGGAGTTTATTTGCATGTATTATGAAGGAAGGGCCTAACGCTTTGCTTTCAGACACAGTTCCCATCTGCACGTGGTTCTGTTTTGGGCTCTCTTCAGTTCTACTGTCTTGTCTACCTTACAGTCCATAGCACCATGACTCGATTCCAGCAACTTTATGGAAAGTTTTACTATCTGGTAAGGCATATCCCTTTTTTCTGTTTTGCTTTTTCTTTATTATTATTATTTTTAATTAAATCATAACTTTGTATATTCATGCATTTATGGGGTTCAGGATTCTGCTTTGATACACGATGTGAAATGCTTACATTGAACTAAGTAACATCCATCACAATTATACTCCTTAATAGTTTTGAAATGTACCATTGCATCATGCACTTTAGGTGAGGTCCCCCCAAATGCCCCCCTCCTCCCATATCCCTCCTCCCTTCCCCTCTCTCTTCTTCCCTTCTACTTTTTGGACTATAGTTATGTTTTACCATTAGTATGAGTGTGTAGATGGTTATATATTTATTTCATAGTAGTATTGACTACATCGGATACTTTTTTCCCCATTTTTGAGATACTTTACTAAGAAGAATATGTTCCAGTTCCATCCAGATAAGCATAAAAGATGTGAAGTCTCTCATCTTTTTTTATGGCTGCATAGTATTCCATGGTGTACATATACCATAATTTGTTAATCCATTCATGGGTTGATGGGCACTTGGGCTGTTTCCATGTCTTGGCTATTATGAATTGTGCTGCAGTGAACATTTTGGTGCAAATGTCTTTGTTATAAAATAATTTTTGATCATCTGGGTATATACCTAGTAGAGGAATTGCAGGATCAAATGGTAGGTCTACTGTTAGTTCCTTGAGTGTTCTCCAAACTTCTTTCCAAAAAGGCCATATTAGCTTCCATTCCCACTAGCAGTGTAGAAGTGTTCCCTTCTCTCCACATCCACGCCAACATCTGTAGTTTTGGGATTTTGTGATGTGGGCTAATCTTACTGGAGTTAGATGATATCTCAAAGTGGTTTTGATTTGCATTTTCTTTTTTTTTCTTAAGATAGTCTATGTAGCCCTTGGTAGAGTGCCATGGTGTCATAGCTCACAGCAACCTCAAACTCTTGGGCTTAAGTGATTCTCTTGCCTCAGCTTCCCAAGTAGCTGGGACTACAGGCACCTGCCACAATGTCTGGCTATTTTTTGCTGCAGTTGTCATTGTTGTTTAGCAGGCCTAGGGTGATTTTGAACCTGCCAGTCCTGGTGTATGTGGCCAGCGCCCTAACCACTGAGCTGTGGGTGCTCAGCCAGGACACCTTTTTTATTCTTGTCCACTAATGACTATTATGACTTCACAAAACATCAACAGAGTGAAAACTAAGGTAAAAGATATTCTCTTCTCATAATGTGGCATCATCAAAATTTTTCTTCTAAGTCACTGCCTTCACAACTGGAGAGCCAAAGTACTGTATGGGTATTGCTTCTCCTGACAGTAATAAGGCAAAAACAAAACCAGCTGTGGATAATAGGCCATAACTGGAGGGAAGCCAGATCCTGAAGGCTCAACATAATATGGCCAAAGAAGTGAGAAGCAGAAGCTAGGTTAGAATTTAGGTTGTTCTGCTTTTTACTCCTAGATTCACAATTCTCCTTTCCTTGACAATAAAATGTCTCAGTGTTTCTTTGTGTCCCTGCAATATTAATTTAGGAGATGTTAAAAGGAAGTTGGCAAGTGATTATTTATTGTAGGATTTTGAAAAGGAGCTGGAAGAGTCAACCATTTTGATAGGGAAGTGGGAAGGGAATATTAAAACCGCTATCGGGTAGCACATTATATATTAATCTGTTGCTTTAAGACTTTAAATTTTGTACTACTAATAATTTTGCATTCTCATATGGGCACAAGAAGTCCCGAAACCCTGCTTTTAATGGCATTTTTAATCAACAGTGATTGATGTTCTATCAAGGCGTCTAAAATAAGGCTGTTAAAATGAAACCTCAACTGTGATGCTAAAAACCTTTATTTAGAAAGCTAACATATGTACCAGGTGCATGCCTACCTAAAACACTCTATATAAAATGATACCAAATTCTCAGAACAACGGCCAAAACAGACATTTAACATTACGATATCTTGTTTGATCCTAGTAATTCTTGTAAAAAATATTCATAGCTCGTGGTAGACATCAATTTTATCAGCTATTGTGGATGAGACTAGATTATCATTTGTAGAAAATCAGAGAAGAATAATTTTATTATGTCTAGCTTCAAAGTTTTAATTGGTTTATTGTTTCCTCCTGAGACATCTGATATTTAATGGCCAAAAAAGGTACAGAAAAAAGTAAACATTTTTATAAATAAACAGTAAACACCAAAGGGTATTGTTGATTGTAATCAGAGCCTCCCACAAAGATAAATGCAAAAATAAGCCTCTCTTACATAAATTGGCAAAACAGAATGTGCAGTGTTAAGGTTCTCTCCAGGACTGTGAGAGACCGTCACTTCAGTGATGAGGGGGGCTGGCTGTAATAACATTTCTGGGCAGTGCAGACATTTCATTCCCTCTTTCTCAGAGGCCAGACACAGGGCAGAATTAGTCAGAATAGAAACGGGCCTGGAAATGTTTCTCCAGAGCACCTCGCTGGGCATTTTCCTGAGGTTTCAGCACAGAGTGGGGCCTTTCCTGGCTTACCTGAAAGTTCCATCTTTCATCCTCAGGAGAACCGTGATTGCGTCCTGTTCTTAATGCTGCAAAAGGAGCTAAAGCCTTTCTTCAGATTAAAGTCAGTATCTGAGTGACATTAGGAAGGAATCCATCAGTTATCACCCAGGGAACAGACTTGTCTCCAAGGGAACAGTTTTGGAGGCACAAAAGGCCTGAAGGTACTTTTATAAGACAGAGGGGTTAGCTATTATCAGGATTTTTAATGGATAAGGTTGCAGGTTGAGAAAATCCTATGGTAGGAGAATTTGTTGTCGTTTAAAAAAAATAATTAAACAACATCATTCAGAATTTACATTAAAGCCCAACTGGGATGACTTTAATATCCTTTGGAAACATCAGTATTATTTCCTGTTCCATGGTCTGAATCCTGCTGCAGTTTCTGTCATCTGCAGTCTTCAGCCAGCAAGGATACCAAGCAGGGAGACCAGGGTTGAAGGCAGGAAAGGAGAAATCTTAGGTGTTCATATTTACAAACAAGCAAACTCAAACATCTGGAAGAGGCAGGCTGCAGTTCATCCCCGTCTATGGCCTAACATGCTCTGGGAATCAGGAATGTATTTCTCCCCCTCTAGCGTGGGGCATGGAAAGAGAAACCACCAATGGAAACAGCAAAGACTGTGAGCATTTGCTTGGGTTGGGGTGAAATGGTAGCAATGGGACAGCCCAAAGGCTGGCTCCCTCCCCTTACCCCATGCAGTTCCATCAACCTGCTTTTGTCCTAAGTGAAACAACTGAGACAAAGAAAGACAAATATCACATGTCCTCAGTTATAAGCAGAAGTTAAATAATGGGTACACAGGGATGTGGAGTGTGGAGTCATGGTCACTGAGGACTCAGAGGAATGGGGAGGGGGCTGGATGATGAGAAATTACTGAAGGGGTACAATGCATATTACTCTGGTCGTGGTTATCCTAAGAGTCCTGACTTCACCACTACCCAATCTATGTGTGTAACAAAACTAAATTTAATTAAACTTGTAGTCCTTAAATTTATACAAATAAAAAAATTAACAAAACCCCCCCCCCACTCTACTTGAGAGGGAGCAGTATAGAGAACGGCTTAAGAATATGGGCCAGAGAGCCTGAAAGAGTCTTGCTTTGAATCTCAGTTTTACTGATCTGTCACCTGGAGCGGCTTGGTTTCCTTATTTATAAAATGTGGCTGAGAACTGTATTACATTATAGAATTGCCATAAGGCTAAGGCGTGTGAAATGCTTGTCACAGTGCCTGGAATACAGTGAATGTTTAAAAAATGGAAGACATTATCATGAAATCAATATATAAACAATTACATGCTCATATGAACGATTAAACACAACTATAGCCTAGTATGGGAGTAGAGAGAGATTGGAGGGGGAGGGGAAGGAGAATTGGCAGGAGGAGGGAGGGCATGAGGCTGGATCTCACCTCATGTGCATGTTGTGAGGTGTATAACACGCCCCCTGGGTGAGGGGCTCTTTTGCAAATGGAACTTTACCCTGAAGGTGAGAATAATGTAACCTAAAAATTTGTACTCTCATATTAATGTGAAATACAAAGTAAATTAAAAAAATAAAAAATGGAAGACACTGGCAGAAGGGAATATAGCTGCCTGATGAAAGAGCAGTAAAAGGAATTTACCAAGGAATGAGTTCATCAAAGCACTGATCCTTCTGCTGGATGTTGTGATAGTTTAGGATGGAGTGACAAGCAAAAGGGCTAGTCTTGGCCCTCGTGGTGTTTCAGAGAGGAGTGGTGGATACAGGCATGACATCAGCGATCACACAAGTAGCTATACAGCTGCACTCACAAGTGGCTTGAAGAAAATGTTCTGTCATTAGAGAACATAAGAGACTCTAGACTATACTCTGGGGTCAGGAAAGGGCTCCCTGAGAGGACGCGTTCGAGGGAGAGCAGGAAGCCTCAGTGGGAGTCAGCAGACAGAGGCTGGGACTGGTGTGTGCTCTCAGTGGAGAGCCCGGTGTGTACAGGGGCTGACAGAAGAATGAATGGGGCATGTGTGAGGAAAAGGGAGCAGGCCAGTGAGAAGAGGTGGAGTGAAGGAGGGGAGAGGGAGAGGAGAACTGGGAGAGGGAGTAATGGCCAGGTTATGCAAAAATGTGTAGGTTCTTTTTTAAAAGAATTTGACATTTTAAAAAATAATTTTGACTTTTTTTTTTCTGAGAAATGTCAGGAAGAAGTTAAAGGGACTTGAAGATGGAAAGTGACATAATCAGACTGACATTTTATAGAGATCATTCTGGCTACTTGTGGAGAATCAAGGTGGGGAGAGAAGAATAGAGAAAGAAGTTAGGCATCAGCTGAAAAAGTCCGTGGGAGAGGTTATAGTGGCCAGGACGAGGCTGGTCAGAGGGAAGACCAGGAAGATCAACTGGGTGGGCGATGAGTTTGGACAGTGGAATTGAGAGGAGGTGGTGATGAATTGCTGCAAATGGGACAGGAGGCTGACTCAACGCTATCTTGGCAGGGCGAGCGCATAGACACCGGTCCAGGTGTCAATTCCTGACGAGCCAGTTGGGTTACTAGCACTGCAGTTGATGAGGTGTGTGGATAACATTAAAGACTTGCTGTTTTATTTTATCCATAGATTAAGGTCCCTTGGTGCCAGCCTTGTAAATTTAAATTTAGGCACGCACAATGAAAAATTTCCTATGCACATTTTGGAGTGAGCTGCCAAATAAACAGACCTCCAGTGCAAGAGCTCATTCCTTCCCCATTCCCTGCTGCAGGCCTGGTGGGTTTGATGGCTTTTACACATACACGTATTTTCTGGTATTTAGGAATTTTCCCGTCTTCCTCTTCCCCTTTGGCTCTCTCACAGCAGGAAGCCCTTCATCATTAACACTTATTTTCATAAAAGCAGCCTCAGGTGGAGACAACGGTGTGATGGGTAAACCTGGGGCCTTGAACAGCAATCAGCCACTGACACCTAAGGTGAAACAGGAGAGGAGCTTTCTCAGTGGCTGTGGCGGTCATTGGTGGCAAGAACAAATGGGACATTTCTCAGTTCCTGCAGGCCATTAAATATTGCTATAATCCCATACATAGGAGTAGATGCAGAGACATTTTTTTCTTTTTTAAATTTTTTTTGCTGCTTCAGTTAATTTCCTGGTGATGAGGGTAATGCTTTGAGGCATTTTTATATCATTACCCAACATGATGGGGGGGGGGTGTATGGAACTGCCTTATCTCTTGCATGATACTTTTATCCTTTATATTTCTCTTTGTCTACTGTGTGTCTATTATTTCTGGAATGACAACGTGGTTGAAAACTAACTTAGTCTCCTCATTTGTTTGACTTTGCCAAGAAAACTTTGGAACTCCGGCTTTTAGTTTACAAATTAAGCAGTGGAGAAACAATGTCAAATTTAAAATATTCGTAAGATATTATTAATAATGTTAAGACAAAAAGAAACGGGATAAAATATGTTTGCTCTTAAAAATAAATATATGACACTCTCAGAGGTACAAGCCATGATGGGGCAGCTACATTTCTGTAGTTTTATTAGCTATACTTAAATGATACTTAAATGACATGGCTCTAACACTGTTTTGTGTTTGTGTTCTATCTAGACTGAAACAATTCTGATGATACAGGAGTCCCTCCATACCTGACCACCTCCCTGCATCGACCACGTCCTTAAATTGACCTAAATTTCATAGACTGGACATGCACCACGTGTACTGAGTGGAAGTCTTTTAAGTCGACCATTTCTGTACATTGACAAGTTTGTCACAGCCCCTTGGGTGGTCAACTTACAGCGGTTCTACTCTATTGAAAAAAGATCCTTCATTAAGTAATGTATAGACTTTTTATGATGTTCTTGGTTTTTTGTTTGTTTGTTTTTGAGACACAGTCTCACTTCATCACCCTTGGTAGAGTGCCATGGCTTCATAGCTCACAGCAACCTCAAGCTCAGGCTCAAGTGATCCTCTTGCCTCAGCTTCCCTACTTGCTGGGACCACAGGTGCCTGCCACAATGCCCTGGGTATTTTTAGAGACAGAGTCTCGCTCTTGCTCAGGCTGGTCTCAAACTCCTGGGCTTAAGCAATCCACCTGTCTCAGCCTCCCAGAATGCTAGGATTACAGGCACCGAACCGAGGAACCCAGCCTCAATGTTGTTAGTTTCAATACTTTTGTTTCCTCTTTATTTCTCCCATCCATCTACTGGACATCATGTTTGTGTAAGACTGTGTGTGTCTGTGTGTGTAACACAGAAGGTGAGTGAGGGGGAAGGAGACATCAGTTTTATACATTCTAGTCTTTTTACTAGATCATTTAAAAGGAAGTCAGAAATGGCAATTTATTGAGTGCTTACTATGCACCAGGCACTGTGGGACTCTCTTTAAATGCTATTTTTCTTGGTCCTCATAAAAACTTACATTTTACACATGAAAAACCTGAGGCCCAGAGAGGTTAAATAATTTCCCCACAGTTACACAGCTGATAGAAAACTGAGTTATAATTTTAGTCTCGGTTCTTGACTTCTGATTCCAAATTCTTTTTCATCTTTCCTATTATCTCCGTGAGGATTTCTTATATCTTAAACCAATTCGTCAACCAAAGAAGTTACTAGATAGCTGACATGAAAAGTTTGTCTGATCCATCTGAAGATACAGGACATGAAACAAACAGATGACATATACAGTGACCAGATGACCCTGAATCCAGCATGATTGTACCTGGCAGACTGCAGGCACCTTCATGTGTGGAGAAGGACAGTGTGTTGTGGCTAATGTGAGCTGAGCATCCCTGTGAGGGGGACACACACACACACCTCTTAACAGGAGCTCAGTAGTCAGTGTGACATTTAGGTGGCCAGATGGCATGATTAAAAGCAGAGGTGATTATCAGCACTGAGGTGGCAGAAGCTGGCTCCAGTGGACAGTCTGTGATGATGAGGCAGAGCCACTGATAGAGGGCCTTGAGGCCAGGCTGAGGAGTCTGACATTGATCACATTACAGTTTATTTTTGCACAACACTCAGCTTGGCTCAACGCTTGCAGCGTTGTCTGGGAGCTCTTTGTTCAAGTCCCTAACACTGGTCTTATAGCAATACAATAAGAACCAGATGTCTGGCCAGCTATGCAAAGATTATGTTGGGCTTACTGTGCAAATAAGAACAAATTCCAATAGTGACTTTGTTTTCTGATTTGGACTGGGTGAACGTGAGCTCTGCTTTCTGCAAAGCTGATAAATTAGGCATGTTTTCTGTCACAGAAATTGACAAGATTAAGTGTCCCATGGTCATCACATTTCTGATTATGGAAGGATCATTAACAAGCAAACATCTGGCCATTATTCTTGATGAATCTGTTCCTTGATATCACTTGACAAGGAGAGTGGGAGGGGTCAGTGAATTCAAGCACAGATAGACCACGTCGTGATGACCCTGGCCATTGACTCTAGTGGTTACTGTTAATGAAGCATTCTGCATAATTGATTATCTATACCGAAAAATATATCCATCATACTGTGGTGTGGGGCACGGGCACTGTCTCAGAGGCAGAAACAACTACTCAGAAGATTGTGTGGCTGGAGCTCTGATTGGCCACTCAGCACAGTGAGTTCAGGAGATGTTGGGAGCTGATGTAAAGCATCGATTGGTCACAGGTTCCTGACATGAAGCTGTGGATAATGGAGTGAAAAGTAGGTCTTGTTCCATCCTCAGAGAGCCTTACACCCAGTGAGGTGTACTTGTAGGCTGAAGACGATTCCCTGATTGACTACCTGCCATCAGCCAGCGGCAACTGACACCTCGGCAACTCTCAGAGCATACTGTCCAGAAGGGCAGCATCAGAGCAAGCTCCTGCCTGGGGTGTGCTATTCTAGACCTTGCTCCTGGCAGGGTCCAGGCAGACTGCTGTGGTCTATCTGGAGCCTCTTCTGCCACATCATTAGGCCACGTGTTCAGGGAGGAAGCACCATCAAGCAGGATTCTGAGCTCAGACAGGAGAACGGCTTCAAACCTGTACCCCCTCAACTCCAAACACGTGTATGCTAACTTCGTGCTAGGCGAAACCTTCTTTTTGCCTGGCAGCCCTTGGCCACTCTGCAACTTCTTGCATCTGAGATTTACAGCCACTGTCATGAGAACTGGAAGGGCCCTTCGCCGTCATCCAGGCGCTGTCTCGCATTACAGAACCGGACAAGGAGAGATCAGAGAAGTGACTTGCTAGGTCCTCGAAGGTGCTGGCTGCAGACTTGGAATCAGTACAGAGTTTGTTCCTTCTGCTACACTGTTCCAGGTACAAAGGGTGATGGATTTGGTCTACAGAGAGGTGATTGTATGAAGCATAAGGGCAGAATTAATTGTTCTTTCATGCTGTGTGTAAAGGAGGCCCTCAATGAGTGGCAAAACCTTCTGGGTCTGGTTTGACATCTCTCATTTCTCTTTTCTACTTCTGCAAGGAATTCTGGTTCTCCTTTCACCTGTCCACCCCAAACATTCAGTGCCACCACCCTGTTCCTGGGCCCCGAGAAATGCAGCAAGGTTTCATCTGCCTTCCTGCTTCCAGCCTCTCCCTTCTTCACTTCCCCTTTCATAGTTCCGCTTAAATCAGATTTCGAGGTTGCCGAGTGTGATGCCCTGTGCTCAGAGTTTTCCAGTGTCGGATCACTTCTTACAGAGGAAGAACAAGAGGCTTAGTGTGGTATAAAATTTCATCCATTATCTGTCCCCAACTATTAGGTAATGGAAAGTAAACCATCCTAGGAAGCTGAAGAGCTGAGGGGCATCTCAGCTCAGCCATCAGCTGTGTGACATGGGAGCGGCACTTAAGCTCCCTGCGATTCTGTTTCCTCATGTACAAGGCAAGAGGTGAGCACTGGTTGACCCTGCACGAATTTTCAGGTTGATCTAACTCTGGCTTCAGTACTCCCAAGTCTCGGTCACGAGTGTTGGGCTTTGGTCAACTATACCTCTGCCTAATTCCTAACAGAAACCATTATCCTTATTGTTTCATCTTATCATAGAATGGCCGTTTCATCCTGTTGAAATCCTATCCATCCTTTACGATGCGGCCAAGAGCTACTTGGAGCCATTTCTGAAGCACGAACTCCCGACTGTGTGTGTCTTAATTCTCCTTTCTTTACCTCTTCTATCACACTGTTTCTGTATCTGTCTGGGCTCCTTTTCCTTTGTCCTTAAAAATGGATCTGTGTCTGGTTCATCTTTGTTTTCTCTATAATGCCTGGCTCAGTGCTTTTCACAAAATAGATACCTAATAAATGTTGGTTGAATTGAAAAACTGCAGTTTGTGCCCAGAACAAACATTCCCTTTCTCACGGGAAACTGAGGCAGTACCTGAGATCAGCAGGAAATTAAGTAATGAGATTTAGCTAGAACTCACCCCACTATTTTTGCTAATTGGCTTATTGAGGTGTTAGGGCATTCGAAATTGAACTGGTCTTTTTACTGGACAATCTGCAGCATAGGTATTAATATTCATCTAACCTATTATTTTCAACCTACGTTTTTCTAGGCGGGGTCTCAGCCTGCGTCTAAAGCACATTTCATAATGGAAGAAAACACATCTGATGGACTGATGGACGAGAAAATTCATAAGGATTCTATTTGCACAATAGAATGAGGAAACTCCTAGAAGAGAATTTATTCTAAAGGCCGAGGAAGTCAGACAAGCTTGGTCAGGAATAAAGACCCGGTGGTCAGGGAGGAGATGTCCTTCTGAGAACGGGAACAATAGGTCGCACTTACTGAGCACTTACCAGGTGGCAGGCATGGTGCTGAGCTTTATAAGCATCATGGTGGTTAATCCCCATTCCATCCTGTTAAAGTAGGAGCTATTGTCCACTTTTAGAAATGATGAAATTTAGAGAGCTCAGGTGTGTTTGTTACATATTTAGAAAATGATAGAGATAGAATAAAAACGCAGTTAATCTGGCTCCAGAGCAGGATTTGTCCAACGACAGGCCAAATCTGCCTCATCGCCTGTTTTTATATGGCCTTCAAACTAAGAATGATTTTTTTCCATTTCTTTTTTTTTTAATTTTTTTCATTTCTGAAGGTTTTATGGAAAACAAAACAAAACAAAAAATGAAGGAACCTGTGGCAGAAGCCATATGATGTTTATAAAACCTGAAATGTTTGTTATCTGACCCTTTGGCTGAGCCCTGGGTTAGTGTGCCAAACCCCTTTCCCGCTCAGTTTATTAAGGCCACTAGAACTACCCCTGGTCTCAGTTCCCTGTGAGACTTTTCTAGGATAAAGTGAGTTGACTAATATCTGAATAGTGATTTTACCGAAGATATTTTAAGATATGGGGGGACAAGGGCACTGAGAGAAGAAGAGAATTATAAAAAGAAGAGAGAAGCTGTCACTTGGTAGCTGGTGATACATTTTTATACACAAACATTGGTTAAAATCCAGATCGTATCTAGGAGGGAAGGATGATCAGGCCGAGGGGAAGGGATTCCACTTTCCTCTGCCTGCCAGCTTTTCTTTGGGCTGTGGCACATGTCATTTCAAGCCTATTGCGAGCTTTGCTGTTGCCAGTCAGAGGGCAGGACTAGGAAGTCCTATTTTAGCCTTAGGTCTCAGCCTCATTGTACAGCATGGTTATCAATATACTATATGCATCATTGTTGTTAAATTAGAACTTGATTTTCTACTTGGCTGATAAAACTTTTGAATGTGTTTCTGGAAAGGAAGAGTGGTGAGTGCCACCCTGAGTTCTGAGAAATAAAAAAAAGTATTTAAAAAAGCAAAAAATTAAAGGAAAAAAATAACCACTGGCAGGAAAAGAACGGTTTGGGATCATAGAACACTTATCTTCCCTTTGTCTGCAAGTATATCATTGACACAGCATTAACCAGCACACATTAGGCTTACTGTGTTATAAAATATGACAATATTAATAATGTACTCTGAGAAAAAACTGGTCCCTTAAAATGCCTCTTTAAGGGCAGGCATTTTGGATTTAGACCAGGATTTGCTGTTTACTAGTGGTGTGTATGCAAGCTATATAACCTCTACTTTTCATTAGCAAAATGGGGACAATACTCTTTTTCGGATGATTTTTCTGAGGATTATGAACGGTGACAATTATCTAGAAATTGCCTGACACATTACGGCCATTCAACAAATGGCAGTTAGTGATGTGTTGTCAGGGAGAGACTCAGAGCCTATGGCAAATGGACATGCTGACTCCACATATGTCAGTATTATAACAGAAAGATGTGGACATTTAGACTGGAGGAGCGTTCTAGAGAATATCCCTCTACAAACATGCGCAGACCATCTATCCCTTAACACCTTCCTTCATTAATTCACTCACTCCACAAACGAGTATCTACTAAGTGTTGTGGGTATGCAGAGGGTAAGAGGCTTGATCAAGAAGATCAAGATTGTCCTCAAGAAATTTTTAACTCCGTAGACAAAGTAGGATAAATGAAGCACTGATACAACGTAGAATATAGTAACAGTTTTAATATGCAGAGCAGATGTGCTATAGGATATCCGAAGACAGGAAAACAATTTCTCTGTTTTCATAGAGCAGTTAAGGTTTGTGGTGAGCCAATGAGTAACTTAGAAGCAGATTGGTCATCATCCTATCCTGTGATGGGATAATCCCATCCCCAATTCTAAAAGTCAGAGCAATGGGTTCCCTATTGAACACAGATGTTCAAAACAAGCAGAGAATTACTTTCTTCTCTCTACTTGACTATAATACTAAAAATTACAATTTTTTCTCAGAGCCAGCATCCAATTAGGGATCCTTGAGACTCTCTGAGGTTTTTTTTTTTTTTTAAACAAATCAAATTCCAGATTTAAATAGTTTGTCATGTTACGATTTTGAATTTTATTTTATGGGTAATTTATTACCATGTGTGTTCTGATTTGACTTAGATAAGTGAGCTATATGAGCATGAAAAGCTATTCCTAACAATGATTTATTTAATATCAAAAAAGGAAAACACCTCTAAATTTTTATATTTTTAAAGTGACAAGTTTAAATGAAGGGTTGGGCTTTATCTTTCACTATTTGGAAAGAGCACTTTAATTATGAAATTTTATTTGGAAAAAATAATTCTCTTACTTAAAACTTTAGTGATTGGAAGATTTTTTTTTCATGTCATTGAACCATTAACTTGATTTATTACTCTTGTGCCATTAATATTTACATAGTTTCTACTAAGTTATTTGACTTTTAAAAATTAGCTATTGGCTTTCCACAAAGTAATTAGTAGCATAAACTAAGTCCGATGGTAAAATTTAATTATATAGATTATCACTAAACTTATCATGATTATTGGAAAAGTTAAAGGATTTTGAACATTTAGATTTTTCCATTGCTGATATAAACATAGAGAATTAAACCACAGCTGGTGTCAAGGGCAAGTAATTCATGAATGTCACTTAGGTTCCTGTTCTGTAAAGGCAAGTTTTTGCCGGGCAGGGATGTTTTAAGTAACCCTGAGTTTATTAGCTTCAATTCTCAGTACATAGCCTGTTGGTTGAAAGCATAGCTTCTGAAGTCAGATTGACTGAATTCAGATTTTGACCCTGCCCATGCTATCAGTATGACCTTTGGCAAGTTGCTTAATTTATCTATGAATCGCTTTTCTCATCTATAAAATGGGAAGTGAGGGGACATTTATCCCCACCTCCTGCAGTTTAGGTATGTGAACATTAAATGAGTAACATCACTAAAAACAGTAACACACATAATGAATGTTAATTGCCAACAACCCCCATGAACTCTGTGTAATGATTAGCTTTATCCCTATCCCTGCACCAAGCGTGCAGAAGGGAAATGATTTTGTCCCCATACACAGGGTTTCCAAAGGAGCAGGAGGTGGATCTAAACAGTTTAGCCCTGAAGCTTAATCAGGCATAAATATCAATAACAAGTTTGAGTTTTTCAAGTTGCTTTGCTGTAGTGCTTGTGCCCCTGTATGAAACCATCTGAGGGTGTATTACACCAGTTAACACACATCTCAAGAGGCAGTTGAAGAGGAAATGCTGGAATACTGCACATGGAGGATAAAAAGTGTCAGGGCATTATTTCAGAAATACAGCAATGTGAGAGAGAAGTGGCCGTATAGTATAGCACAAGAAAATAAGCATGCCAGCATGGTGTATTATTATACGCCAGGCCTCCTAAGCTAGAGTCCAGAAAGTAAGTAATGTATGCCTTTTACTACTAGGTGTAGGATAAATGTTTATTGAAAAGTTGGGTCTTTATGAATATGGTATTTACTATGTTTGTGCCATAAAACCCACCACTTAACCCTTTGCTGCGTATTGTAGTATCTCCAACAGCAGGCATTGTTGGTGTTTTCCTCTAGACACCTGGTCTCAGACCCTAGAGAGTCTAACCAAAAAAGGAAAATATGGTGACGTTGGCAATAAAATGTAACTATAAATACATCAAATGTTTTAAAGTATTTTTTGGAAGGAGGAAAGTCGAGGGAAGAAAACAGAGACTTAAATGACAACAATAAAGATGCGTTTCTTTTTGTTAGTCATTTTGACCCTGGTTTCATGTTCGTGCATGTTTTCTGACTTGGCATTGGTTCAGGTGAGTTATTGGACTTACTTGATCTCAAAGATGCCCTTCACGCCAAAGAAGTTCACATATTCTAGGCTGAATAGTCTGGGAAACACACTGCCTGGTATCAACAAACAAACAAATGAACAAACAAACCATCAAGACAGAAAAATCAGTATTATTAAGAGAGTTCTGTTGGCAAAGACTGGCTAGTTTTTCCAAAACATGCTTCTCCTTTTTGCTGAGTTTATGTGTTAACTACGTTTCCTCATTTCCCTTTTGGGGAATGGGTTATGTGGTTATATGGCTGAATTCTGCCCTTTGAAATGTGGGCAAAGAGTGATAATATGTCACTTCCAGGCTTGGCTTATGGAAACATCCTATGCAATCCTCTACTCTTTCCCCTTCTACTGGAGGAAGGAAGAGGATGCTGACACCTTGAGGATGGGAAAGTCCGCAGAGACAAGGATCCTAGGCTTCTTAATGTGCAGGTAAAGCAAACCCAACTCCTAGCACCAACTGGAGTTATGTGAGAAATGAATGAACTTCTCTTGAATTCTGTCTTTGAGACTTGGGGATTAGTTGATTACTTGTGGTGGAAGCTACAATGAGCCTTCTTCACAAAGGTCCTTCTTTAGAGGTTAAGGACTTATTCTAGGAAGTGCTGCCAGCCTCCAGTTGTCAGCACCTTTGAAAATTCCTGGACTGAAGAGGCTTGTCTTGTTCAAGATTATCCTCCTTTTTAGGGGTGGTTTTCATCTAGGAACTAGTGAACGTTCTGGAATAAAGGCTTGGCCCCCTTCTACTCAATTCAAGATAGTTCAGCGAGGTCATCTCATTGGCCAACCTACCCCTGCCGTAGATTGAGGACTTGGTTGAAACTTCAGTGTAGAACAACATTTTTTATCCCGTTCTGTGTCTTTTCTCTCCCTTCCACAGGTGTTGATATAAAGACATACCCTGGGCAAGGAACTCAAATACAACTGGGACTTTTCCTAACAAATGCAAATAATGGAACCTAATCATATGTACTCTTATATTAATCTGAAATTTTAAAAAGGAAAAAATTAAAAAGAAATCCCAATATAGTTTAAAAAAATCAACATTTCTTTTATACAAATGTCCTGCATAGCAATCTCCATCTTGGATCTGAGAGGAATTGATGGCAATGAGAACATCTCAGATATACACTCCTTTCGTATGGACCTGGTTTATTTAAATAGCATCTCTTTGCAAAGCAAAAATTTCAACATTCGCTTATTTACAATTCAAATCTTAGGTTCAGTTGTGATACAAATGAAAAATTGAAATAAAAAATAAACTTCAATTAATTAAAAATTGAATCCAAGCCAGTATGTTTATCATATTCTGTTGAGATTTTATTTATTTTTTTATTTCAAATTAATACGAGGGTACAAATTTTTAGTGTTGAAGTTTCAGTGTCTAACTGACCAGATCAAAAACCAGATTTCCTACTTGCTGGTGTAATCTTAGGAGTCTTACTGAACGTCTCCAGTCTCCAGTCCCTTAATTTGTAAAATAGGTTACTATTAGTTAATAACTCACAGAGTTATTATAAGGATTTAATGTGATCACGTATTTAGAACAGGTGGCACAGTACCCAAAGCATAATATATGCTTAATAGCGGTTTGTGATTGTCCCCTGGTCTTAGATTCTCTTCTACATAATCCTGTTTTCTCTCACTGGAGTACCCTTCTTCTTTTGTATGTTCCTTTTCTTCTTCTTTTTTTATTTTTTCTTTTTAAGAACAGTCAAGTGCAGTAGTGAAAAGGGAGAAAAAGTGGGATAAGGAGTTCGATCTTTGTGAACAGTCCCTTGAGAGAACTCATTACCTTTGGACCAGCCGTCCTTTACTCCTCCCTCAGGTCTTCCTGAATTGCAGCCTCCTCCCAGATTCTTGGCAACCCTATCTCTGCAAAATATTTCCCTTTCCTGATCTCTGTCACAACTAACCTTTACTCCTCTTACGGCACATACACATCATCTCCACTACTAGCGTGTAAGCAGCTAGAAGTCCGGGCTCACGTCTGATTTACTTTATTGTCTCTGAAGCCCTTGTATAGTTCCTACCTACAGTTCTTGCATAAAGTGGGAACGCAATACACATCCATTGCATAATTATATGAATGAATTAGGTCGGCACAATGTTTTCACCTAAAATTCGCATGTGTGCAAAATGAAATTTCAAGCCACAATTATCAAGAACATTGTCTTATACCAGCATTGCCATGTTGGGTAAGATATCATAGTTTCCAATGCAAAAGGTCCTCACAAAAAGAATGCCAATAGATGGTTATTATTAATTTTTTGGAGGGAATTAAAATGTTGCTAAAGTTAGAAGCAAGGAAATATGAATTATCAGTAAGGTGATTTGCTTATCAAATGTTTATGTTGGCTTATATTATGTGATGGATCCTTTTCTAGGAACTTTATAAATATTACATAATTTAATCTTGATGATCCAGTGAAGTAGGTCCTGTTGTTAGTCTCATGAACAAACTGGGGTACAGAGAGCTTATAGAACTGGCTCAGAGAACATGCAAGGCAATGGCAGAGCCAGTCACCAAAGCCCGTGTCTGTCCCTTTTACTGGGTGCCGCCTTCTACCTCTTTGGAGACAATCTCCCTGCACTGTATCAAGATTTGTTGCTGCTTTCCCTGTTTTTGTCCCATGTTCCAATCATGTTCTGTTGGTGCAGGAGAATTATGTGTTAATTACTGTACACGAGGCTCCTGATAAGCAGAGTTCTACCTTCTGTGACTGGTTTGTAAAAGATAAGTCTGGAAAATGGGCAAACAAAAGGAGTACGTGCCATTATAATCAGTGCCAGCTGCACAGAGGGCAGGCTAGAAAAAAGCTTCCTGAATAAACAAATCAGGTAAGAAGAGGTTGGAGGGTTCTTGCTAGTGAGCCATAGAGTAATCCCAGATTTACTGGGTTAATTAGCTGTAGACTCATATCCTTGAAGTTTTATGCCTTATTAAAAAAAATGAATCAATGGACAATTTGTGTAGCTCTTACCTATATATATTTTTAAGTCTCAATCTAAAAATATTCTAATTTTATCATGGTAGAAATCACCTGTCTGAAAGGACCCAGACTCCTCAGAGAGGAGGCATCTTCCTCCTATAAATGACAATACAATTAAAAAACAATACATTTTTACTATGCTGGGAAAAGAGCATTATAGCTACAGAAAAAATAGAAATGGCTGATTCTTTTTAGTATAATGCTCAGGGGAAATAAAGCAATTCCCAGAAGAATTTATGCAGTATGACATACTTTTTATACAGTTCAAAACCAAGTACGTATCTATGTGTGAAAAGGAAATAGAAAACCAGCAAGGGAATGATAAAACTAAAACTCTGTAGAGAAATTATTTTGGCACAGTGGGAAGGGGAAGTTTGGATAAGAAATAGCATAGAAATAGGTATAAGTCATTGGTAATATTCTTAGGTGGTTTGAGGGGCTCATAGAAGTCTATTTATTAAACAAGCAAATACATAATCAAGTTAGTAATATTTAAGACGGGGTACTGTGGCTCATGCATGTAATCCTAGCACTCTGGGAGGCCGAGGTGGATGGATTGCCTGAGCTCATGAGATCGAGACCAGCCTGAGCTAGAGTGAGGCTTTGTCTCTAAGAAAATAGCCGGGCATTGTGGTGGGTGCCTGAGTCCCAGCTACTCAGGAGGCAGGAGAATCACTTAAGCCCAAGAGTTTGAGGTTGATGTGAGCTGTGATGCTACAGCACTCTATGGAGGGTGACTAAGTGAGACTCTGTCTCAAAAAAAAAAAAATTTAAGAAAAGGAAGTAATATTTAAAAATGCATTAATGGCCAAGAACAGCAATGATCATTAACCAAAGATTATAACTAATTCACATAATTATAATTATGATAAAAATTACCTAGTCTAAAATATATTTGTGAAAATATTTAAATAATATCTTAACAGGTTTCTGAGTGTGTCAGGGACCCATAAAGCTGAGAGAAATCACTCTCATCCAATTTTAATGGATAAAAAATTTAAATGAGAGGGGGTATTGTTTGATAAAACCTAAGAGAGTTCATTTACTTATTTGACCTTTTAATTATCCAGTAAACAATATTTTATTAAGCACTAACTATTGATTTGGAAGAATTATGTGAGTAGTGGATGATGTGAAGGCCTCCACATACAACTAATTTGCTCATTTATTTTCCTCTTCATCCAACAAGTCTTTACAGATTATCTGTTTTAGAAAGTCAATGTGTAGGTGCTGGATACAGGTTAATAAGACAGTTGTCTCTGCTTGCACTTTGGTAGTGAAGGCAGATGTTCTTTGTAATTATTGTACATGGTAGTATAAAGTATGTGAGTGTTACTATGGCAGACATACGGGGTGCTAACAGAGGGCCATGAACACGGAAAGAGGCTATTCATCTAATGCCTGTGAAAATCACAAGGGAGGTCTTCAAGGGTGAGTAGAAGATTACCAGGTAGAGATGCAGGAAATGGATGTTCCATAGATAGACAAGAATGTACAAAGCATGAAGGGAGAATTTAAAAAAGGTCGATATTTCCTCTCTAGAAATGCACACGGTTTGGTATGTCTAGGACCTACAACAGATGGGAAGGGGCAAGAATTCTGAGAATTCCGGTAGAAGATTGAACTGGAAAGAAGAGCTGGGGTGCTTAATTTTTAAAAGAGATTACATGCTATGCTAAGGGATTGTATACCATGCAAAAGAGATGAAGTTTATTTTCTAGATAATAGAGAAACAGAAACGCTTGTGTCGTAGCAAGTGAGGAAGTTGGAGTAAGGAGGGATGGGGACATGAAATTCTGTTAGGAAGCTATGGGGAGTAGCTAGGTACAATTTGTAAATAATCCATACTTCCAGGGCTTTGCTACTGGGAAGGATACGTCTAACAGCATGACCAAAATTGTTACTCACGTTGTAAGTGCAAGTTTGCATTCTGTCTAAGAAATCCGTTGTCTATATTCCTGTATGTGTGGGTGTAGTCGTTGGGGTTAAACAGTCATTCCATATAAAAATATTATGAAGTCACAGTGCCAGATGGTATGTGTCTAAGTACCTTACTGAAGAAATACGAATATGGTCAGTCTTTCTAAAAATAAGGGAGGGAGAGGTTTAGGATGGAAAGAATTATTTCAGTGCAAAGGTTTTCAAGATGAGAGAAGACTTGGGTAGGATCAAAGAAAGAGAAAGGACCCAGGGAAGAGGACTGGATATATTCAGAGAAATGAGACAACAGAAACAAAATTTCTCAGGAATTGAAAAGGTTATTGTTATTATTATTTTGAATGAGGTGGAGGAGTTAGATAAAAGGAAACATTTCTGTGAAAGTGATAAAAGGATAAATAGATAGAGATAATGATTGACATTTTGGGGAATTGAGGTGGACACATGGTGGTTAGGGAGCTCAATGCCTTCAGAAGGTGGAAGTGAGGTCATCTGCTGACAAAGAATTGGTGAGATTTTCGATGTTAAAGATTTAGATGGCTGTGGTCTTAAGGGGTCACCCGTAATAGAATTTCCTAATAATCTGTGTTTGAGCTTTTAGAGTCCAAGTGGAAGTAGAGAAGGGTACACTTAGTGAACGTGAGCATATGGAAGAGTACGCAGTAAAGGATTTATTAGTGGCCCACAGAAAAGAAAATTATGGGACAATAACATCTAAGAGATGATCCAGCTTGTACATGGATGCTGCAGAGTAGAGGATGCTGTTGGCTGACCAAGCAGGGTCACATGGTTTGAGAGGTGAATGGGTGATGACCTGGGATAAAAGTCAATATGAATGGAAGGAAAGGTCAGGCTGGAAAGAAAATGTGGACACAGTTGTGTAAGTAAAATATGGTCTGTGGAGTTGTAGAAAATTGTGATAATAAAAGAACATCATGAAATAAATATATTGGGATAGCAGAGGGGTGGTGGATCACAAAATTTTTCAAAAGGAAAGAGTAACTACATTTTTTAGTTTTGAGACAGAATCTCACTGTGTTGCCTGGATAGAGTGCTATGACATGGTAGGTCACAGCAACCTAAAGCTCCTGGGCTCAAGGGATCCTCTTGCCTCAGCCTCCCCAGTACCTGGGTCTATGGGCAGACACCACTGCATCTGGTTAGTTTTTCTATTTTTGGTAGAGATAGGGTCTCCCATATTTCTTGGGCTGGTCTTGAACTCCTGAGCTCAAGCAATGCACCTGCCTCAGCCTCCCAAAGTGCTAGGATTATAGGGGTGAGCCACTGTACCCGACAAAAGTGGCTACTTTTAATCCGTGTTCATATTCAGCTTCCTTGTATCCTCAACTTAAATTCTTCTTCAAATAATCAAAATGATGCATTGAAATGGACTTTTAATTTGATATTTTAGTAGGTTTACATTAACAAAACATATTCAGACATGTGGCTGTAGGATGAGTGGTGGGGATAACTACTTATCTCACGGTATGTCACCATCTTTAATCCATACATGACCCCTCCCTTGCTTCATTTATTTAATGATTGCATTTATCTCCATTCTTACCTCCTTTCTCCTTTCTTTTCCCCATCACAAGCTAATTTTCTAATGCATATGACACGTATCTTTTTATTTGCATGTAATCCTACAAAATGTGTATGCTATTTTGTATGTAATTTTAATGAGCATAAATAGCATTGTGTAAAAAATATTTTGTTCTGCCTCTATTTTTTCACTCTCAGTAACGCATTTGCATCCATCCTTGTTGGTTTATAATAACATCTAAGTTGTTGCTTTTAATTATATGTCGTATTTCATGATTTAAATTACTTGTTTGTCTCCTAGTAAAGGACGCATAATTTTGTCTCCACAAGTAACACTGTAGGTAATATACTTGTACATGTCCCCTTAGAACTTCTTTGAAATTACATATGCAAAGTAGAATTGTAAATTATATGTTGCAAAAAGAAATTACATGTCGTATACATACTGATTTTGACTGGGTAGTGTTAGATTGTTTTCCAAAGTAGATGCTCTGGTTCACATCCTCAACAATAGTGCCCGATGGCTTCTGCAGTGCCATGTGACTGTCAGCATGGGCATTAGTCACTTACCCATTTCTGCTGGATGGATAGATTTAGGCTGACTTCTTAGTATGGTTTTCATTTGAATTTCTTTGATTACTAGACCATTTTAGCATTTCTTCATACAGTTTATGAATTTTTGGATTTTTTCCTTCTCCAGTTACTATTCATTACTTACATCCATTTTTCTATTGGGTTTATTTTTTAAAATCCTAGCCAGTTTATAGGAGTTCCTAATATGATTTGATCCTATTTGATTATGTGTGATCATCACTATATATGTAGATACACAATTATGCTGGAAGAAGAATGGAATTTCAAATTTTAAACTTAGGGACAAAAAACCTGAATCACTGATTTATGAGATTCATTGAGACCTACATGAGCTGAAATTCACGACTCATTCCTGTCTTAACCTTTCAGAGGCCTTCTTTTTTTCTTTTCTTCACTCTTTCTTGAAATACGTGAAATATCTTAATATCTTAAAATACATTCTCTTTCTCTTGAAGTAAACCAATGTGCTTTTCTATTGCTTAGAGTAATATGAATCTTCACTAATACGGTGAGAAAACTGAATGACACAATGATATTCTCAGAATCGCAACTTACAAAATAGTGACAAGGCTTTGTGAGCTACATTTCCAGTCACCAAGAGGTCTTCTCCTCATAACTTCTTCAAATAAACAAGAAAATGGTGTATTTTCACATAGTGAAGCTTTCTTATTGATCGATGAATGAACTTCACCTTCAGATTTATAATTACATTATGTCATCAATATGTACACTAATAAAAACATGGCAATTTGGCAGTTAAGGAGCACTATTTTAAATGCCTTAAAATAAAAATCCAAGGGATTGAAAGAGAACTCTGAATAAGCTAAGGTTTCTCATTTTTTTGGTGACCTATTCATTGGGGCAGTCCTGGGCTCATCAGCTATGTCTTTTTATATATGGGAATACACAGACAGCAAATGCATCCTCTTCCCAGCCCAAGCTTTGTGTCCTATCAAAGGATTAATTATGCTCCTGCAGGGGAGCAAAGCATTACTAAATAATGTCAAAAATGTGATCGCCGGAAGAATAAAGAGACAGCAATGTTTACGTACGAAGTTTTGAAGGAAGGCTGCTTTTTTGTTATTTTTTGAGTTTCGGTTCTTTAACTGGTAAGTGAAATATGTCTAGATCCTAAAATAGAGATTCCTGAGAACAGATGTGATTATAATTCTGTCAAGGACAACAGTTTGAATGTTTGTTACATTAATGAAAATGAATCTTTCAGGTCAATGTGAATGGAACTATTTGTTTATTCTAGTATTTCTTTACCTTTTTTTTTTTAAATTTCAAATTAATGTCAGGTTTAGTCATAAGACTTTGATTCAAGAGCTGTGGATGAGTCCCAGGATTTTTGTATGCTTAACTAGCACCCCAAACAGTTCTTAAAAAGGTGGCCCATGGCCTGTCTAAGGGAGTACTTTATAACTTATCATAACATGAACATAAGATTACTAGAGTGAAGATCTTGGAGAAGGCTATGATATGAGCTATTGTAAAATTTATCATCTATTTAGAATTTTAGAAGATAGTCTTTGCTTATAAGCTTCAAAAGTTTTCTGCAAAGTTTCACCTGCCAATATAACAAGGGTGCTGAAGGGGGTAGCACACGTGATGAAGTGAATAAAGGCAGTGCTTTATTTTCCCTTTGCAAAAAATGTACTGAGTTCCTGCCATGTTGTAGTGAGCCTGGAAGATACAAGGCACACAGAGATTACAAAATGTAATCCTTGCCTTCAAAGAGTTCACGATACGTTGGAGAGGCAAATATCTAACAAAGGACTGCAATTACATTGAGGTGAGGATTATAGTCCCAGGGTTCATTGGTAGAAAAGTGATATTTAAGCATATTATAATGTAAATCCCTTTCATTATTTCAAAAATAGTTATCAAGTACTTGCTCTGTCTGAGATACTGTGCTAGGCTGAAGTATATAGTAATATAATTGTGAATTACATAAATATAAACCTTGTCTTTACAGTAATTAAAGGCTAGAGGGTGACAGGCTTTTAAGAGTTAACAGGCAATGAAAATGTCTAATAAATGCTATGACTAGAGGAAGTAGTGTGTTATGAAAGCATATTATAGGAACATCTGGTCAACTCTTTGGGGTATAAGGAGAAATGTTGAAATTGAAACTTGAAAGTTGAAAAGTGGTCGGGCAGATAAGGAGGAAACTAGGGTAGTCCACATGGATGGAAGAGCTCCTAGAAGACCTCACAGCGAGAAAGGCGTATCTGAAGACCTGAATGTGGAACTAAAGCCCGACCTGGGATGCGATGCTGGAGACCTGAACAGAGGCCAAGAGTTACGGGTCTTGCTGAATGATTTGGACTTTATTCTTTAAGCTGTGGGAAACCACTGACAGGCGTTTTGCAGGGGAGGAACATGATCAGATTTATGTGTGAGAAAACTGTGTAGGCTCCAGTATACAGAATAGATTTGTACAAGGTTAAAACTGCAGGCATGAGGCCTGACAATTAAGTTCACGAACTTACCACTGTGAGCAGAACTGACAAAAACATTGCAAAAATCCATGCAGTTGGGTATCAAAATCGTCAGCTGACTGGGAAAAACATAGCAGACCAAGGAAACTTCAGAAGGGAAACCATTAGGAAAATTGTTACTGTAAATCTTGGCATGAGACAGGTCATGTTAAAAAATGGGCTCTTGCATCACAGCAGGGCACCGGCTCACATGGCCCTGTGTGAGGGAGTTTTCAGCCAGTAAACAAGTGACCGCATTGGAACACTGCTTCCTACTCATCCGATCTGGCCCCCAGTGACATTTTTCTTTAACTGAAGATAAAGGAAATACTGAAAGGAAGATACTTTGAGGACATTAAGGACATCAAGGGTAATATGATGACCATTCCAAGAAAAGAGTTCCAAAATTGCCTTGAAAGGTGGACTAGGCCCTGGCATTGGTGCATAACTTCCCAGGGGGAGGACTTTGGAGATGACTGTTGTGATATTCAGCAATGAGGTTTTTGCACTTTTTCTAGGATTAGTGCATGAACTTATTGTCATACCTTCATAGGCTAATATATTAATGAAGTTGAGAGAAGAAGGAGGCCTGGATTAGGGTAATTGTTTGGGGATAAAGAGAATTGGACAGACAGAGAAAGATGAGTTAAGCAGAGTTAACAATGGATATTTGTATCCCCAGAGTTTTATGCAGAGCTTAGCGTATAGTTGGTATTCTAGGCTATAGTTTGCTGGACACATCTTCCCGGGTGTTTAGCCAGGCCTTCCAACTCATTTCTTCCATACCTACATCTATCTTTATCCATGAAATCTACTCTTAATTGGGCTTCTTTTTCTTGACTTGGCATGAACTCTCTTCCATTCACCCAAAACATTTACTTCTCATCTCCAGGGCTTAACACAGTACTTTGCAGAGATGGTCATAAACTATATTCCATAGTTTTTGTTTGAAAAATACCTTTATGAATTTACCAAACCTCCATATGAATGAAGCTTACCCAGGTGCATCAAATCAGTGGCCCAAGAGTTGAACCTATCTTGCAACATCTGGCTAAATCCACCTCCTCTTACCAATGTTGGGACCTTTCTGTGGGCACTGACGGGATCCCCTTCATATGTCTCTCCATCTCCAACCTGTGGCCTCTTCAATCCCCTCTGATATAGCTGCTGGATAAATATTTCCAACAGCCGGTTTTTGTCTTTTGTCATGGCTCTACCTACTCAAGACGTGACTCTCTCTCACCTCCATGATTCTCACTGATTTTCTTTCCGATCCTTCCTTTTTCTCCCCTTAGCTCCCCCATTCCCAGCCTACTCCTGGCCAGGTTGCGGTAGCCATATGGCATTAACACAGTTTCTCAAAATGTCCTATCCTTTTGCCACATCTATGTTTTGACTCACATTCCTATTTTGATTGACATTCTCTTCATTTTAGACGCCACCTGTCCAAAGTCTCTCCTGCCTTCCCAGCTTAGTCGGACTCCTTATCTTCTCTGGGAAACTTTTGGGTCTTTCTCTGGCTAGCAATGACTACTCTATTCTGAGCGCTGAGAACATTTTAATTTACACATGTCTTCTGGCACATGTCACTTTCTTTTAAATAACCACTGAAAGATGGTTATTTTATTCATGTCTCACCTCCCTTTATGCACTGGAAACAGTTCAGGGGTTGTGTGCGTTTCATCTTTGTGGCTCAGTGATACCTAGTCTACTGTCTCACATACAGAATGTGCCCAGTAAACATTTGTTGAATTAGTGGATTATGCATAGATTTATCCTCAGTAAATCTAAAGACGTATCTTTTCATTCTTCCTATAATTTAATTCTCGAAAGTGGATCTGCTAGGCCCATCAGGAGGTCTGAGAAATGTGTAGGGATGTTTGGTTTTCACAGAGTCTAGGGAAGTGTCACTGTGGACATTTAGTGGCTAGGACCAGGTTTGCTATGTATCCTGAAAAACTCTGAAAAAATGCTTATAGGGTTTAAATTCCAGTGTATGATAGTCCTATCCTTGGGCTTTCCCCCCTTGAATTTTGGTTACAAAATATGTTAAGAATTCAATGAGATAAAGTGTATAAAGAGCATCTAGGTTAGCTCTTAGTCAGTGACAGTTGTTATTATCAGTGGCTTCTTTGAAAAATGGAGAGGAAGGGGGCAGCACCTGTGGCGCAAAGGAGTAGGGCGCTGGCCCCATATGCCAGAGGTGGCGGGTTCAAACCCAGCCCTGGCCAAAACTGCAAAAAAGAAACAAACAAACAACAACAACAACAAAAAAAAAAACAAAAACGAAAGAAAGAATACCTCCCTCATGGTATTATCATGAAGCTTGAATAAGTTAGTATGTGTAAAATTCATTGAGCAATCCCTGGCATATTGTAAGTGCTCAACAAATATTGAAATGAACTATCATCATTATTGTTGATTTGCTGTTATTAGTATGATTTGCAGGTGTTTCATAGAGTAAGTTTCTATTGAATTTGCAGTCAGCTAAAAGCCTCAGGACTTTTTCCCACAAAGAACTAAGTCCCTTCCTTTGTAATCTTATCCCTGTGAACAAAATAAGCTCAGTCCATGCTGTGCTTTGGTTCTTTTTGAAGACTGGTGGGAAATTCCAAGGAGAAGCAGACTTCATGCCCGTGGCCTTTATCCACAGCACTGAGAGAGAAATATCAAGGCGAAAAGAAATAGCAATTTGATTCTAGGTCTTGTATTGAAATGGATCTGGCACTGGGTTGCTTTTTATAGAGCACAGGAGCTGTCCTCTCCCTCAGCATTTGGTTTCCTGAAGAAAGAAGTATACAAAGGCAGGAGTTTGCTAAGGGACTAATTTTCATTTTTGATTTTTGGGTTTTTTTGTTGACACTACTGAATTCCCTAGAGGGGTTTTAGTAGATAACTACCTTTGACTTTGCAGTTAGCTTTCTGCTTACTTTTATGATAATTGTCACCCTAACCAGGTAGGTTACTACCATGTGGATTAGTTTATTTGATTTTCACAACAGGCCCTGTGGGATAGGAATTAGTAAAATTTTACTAATAAGGAAATGGAACATATTTGTGACTCAAGGTAACTGGTATCTCTACAATTCACATTTGGGTTTTCTGGCTCCAAGATCTAAAGTTGAGGAGTACACTATTTCATATAATCACAAGCCATCTCAAATTCGAGGATTCTTAGAATCGGTTTGATGGGAGGAAATGAGAGAGAACTCTTGTTTTATGGACCATTTTCTCTATGTCAGCCATGATGCTACCTGTGTTAAGTTAGTCATTTCAATTAGTCCACCATATGGAAAAGTATAGAAACTGAGGAAAAGAAAACATAAATAACTCAGCAAAAGATTATGTGGTATAGGCTGCGTACCAATTTTTGTAAGTGTGTTTAAAGCTCAGAATGCTCCCAGTGTTAAAATTGCTCAAAGTGATGATCTCAGTCATCTAACAAATCCTGCTATCAGATACCACTACTGACATTGGTTCTGAGGAAGGCGAGTTAATTATGACTTTAAACCAACAATGCATGGGAAAGGATTTTCTTGCCAGCAATGGCAGGGGCAAGATAAGGTGCCCTCTGACAGAGCCATTTGTACCTAACGATACTTAAAAAAATTCTAGTCTCCACGAGCATAGTGCTACATCTTCTATCTTCTTTGTTAAAACTTGGAGGAATAATAGTAGAATGTCTCTTGAAAAATACACTTTTGCCCCTTCTCACTGACTCAAATAATGTGATCTCCTGGGAAAAGAATCATTAAAGACCAAATTTACCCACCAGTTATGTTCAACTATCCCGAACACTTACAAATTAGAGTTTAAATAAATACTTTAATGGTTCTGATTAAAGCATGAGTAAGGAAAATGTTTGAATGAGTTATGTCTGCCTAAGCTAGTATAAAAATTCAACAGACTTTTTTTGTGGATAAGCCATCTTCAGGCTTTGAATGTAAGCTGTTTCTGTTGCTCATGTGTTTCAGAGACATAAGATTCTGCATTCAGTAGATATGCACATCTCCCTCTTTTATCACGAACATATTAATATTTTATATTTCCGATAGCTTTCAAAACAATATAATTATTTGGTGTTGCCCTTCAGCTATATCATTTCTATGTGTGTTGTTTTTTACTTTATTTTTTAAAAATGTAAAGAAAAGAGGAAGTATCTCTGTTATTGGTGGCTGGATGGCTTTATATGAATATTTTAACAGCAAGTTACAGAAATCTCTTAGAAACTTATACAACACGTATATGTTTATTATTCAATGCCCCCATGAAAAAATAGATTTTTCAACTCTCGAGGTTATACTGGTGAACATAATTTAAAATAAAACCTGAGAAAAGTAAAAGAGATTAAATAAATATTCATGAAAATGCCCTCTTCAGGAAATAGGGTCATTTGAACAGTCTATTCCATTAAAAATCGCTTTATTTCACTTAAATTGGTTACCTCGCAGGGAAGGAAGACATAGAATACTGAGGGATTGATTCTGAAATTTAGACCAAAGAAATGACTTTAAAATACCTTCATTGCATTAACCAGATGGAATTTATCACAAAAATTCTAGAACTGATCATGTTGTTCTAACCTATATGCTTAGAAGAATACCAAATATATATTTAAGTCAAAATTTTGTGAACAATTTTTTTTATTTACGTTAATATATAAATACCGGTAAACTGCAAATGAACTTGGAATGTTATAGAATTTGGGATAATCTAAAGTAAGAAATTGACTAAAGGTGACATACAAACAATTAGTTATAATAATCATTAAAATTAGTTCATGATTCAAATAACACAGAATAGACTTGTAGAATCACTAGCATTATTTGGTTTTGACTTACCAAAAAAAAAAAAAAAAAAAAAAAAAAGAGAGAGAGAGAAAGAAAGAAAGAAAAGAAAACAAAACAGTAGAAATTAAGCCAAATGATCTTAAATCAAAAGATCAACTTGAAACTTTTAATGTTTTTATCAAATATTGATAGGCATACTTATCAACTATTTTAATGTTTGGAAGTTCATTCTGAACAATTTACAACTATTATGTGGATGATTTCTGAGACTCACGTGTATTCTACCACACAATTTTGCACTCTGTCTTTTTCTCTGTTTTTATCTTCTATATAACTGCTGTTTTCAAGGTTCATACGTTATTTGAGACCCTTGGGGGCTGTTGAAAAAAATCATGGAAAGGGTGGGAGATTAAATGAAGCTGTTCTAGATAAGAAATAGAAGCATTATCTAGAGCTTGTTAACATTACAAGTGCTGGACTGGACCTATTAAATCAGAATCCCTGGATAATTCATGTGCATAATAAAGCTAGTGAAGTACATTTCCAGCAGGTGCCATGTAATGCTTCAGAAGCTGAATTTGTACCACATACCTTTCCATTCTTGACCACGCTTATTCTTGGTCATCTTGAGTTAGGAGTGCTTTGGACTGGAGTCTAGAATGCCATCTTCTTATTGCATGGGAGATGGCCTTTCTATTTTTAAACCTGCTGTTCATTCACTCTCATAGCCGCTGGAATGAAGAGCTAAGGCATGCAGTTTTGCCCATTCCCCCAGGAGTCAAGAGAGCAGACAGCATTGAATTAATCATTATAGGAATGTCCTAAAAGTGCTTCTCTGCTTCTTCTTACAGCCTTACTGGTACATTCCTGTCAGGACAGAGGAATAATTTGGGGGCTGGGACAGAGAGTGGGAGTCAGGGTTAGGATGTTGGCAGTAACCGGGTATATTGTCTGTCAAGACAGAAAAAGAGACTATGAACTATGTGTTATTTTCAGTTTTGGCACATGTGACCACTTAGCATGTGTTTAAAATTTAGAATGGTAGTCTCCAGTTCCAGTTAGGTTGCTGCAAAAGGTAATAATTCATTTTGTTTAAGGCTGAGTGGTACTCCATGGTATACATATACCATCTTTTCCTCTCTCTGTCTCTTTTTAGACAGTCTCACTCTGTCACCCTGGGTAGAGCATTAGCATCATAGCTCACAGCAACCTCAAACACTTGAACAATCCTCTTGTCTCAGACTCCCAAGTAGCTGGCATTATAGGCACCTGCCACAATGCCCAGCTAGTTTTTCTATTTTTAGTAGAGGCAGGGTCTTGCTCTTGCTCAAGCTGGTCTCAAACTCTTGAGCTCAAGCAATCCACCTGCCTTGGTCTTTTAGAGTGCTAAGATGATAGGCTTGAGTTACTGAGCCTGGCCTCTACCACATTTTCGTAATCCACTCCTGAGTTGATGCCACATCTTTGTGACTATGAATTATGCCACAACAAACATTCAAGTGCATGTGTCTTTTTGAAAAAATGACTATTTTTTCTTTGGTTAAATACCCAGTAGTGGGATTTCTAGATGAAATGGTAGGTCTACTTTTAGTTCTTTGAGGACTCTCCATAGTTTTTCCATAGAGGTTGTACTAGTTTGTAATCCCGCCAACAGTGTAGAAGTGTTACTTTCTCTTTGTCTCCGTGCCAGCATCTATTGCATTAGGACCTTATGATATAGGGAATTCTCATTGGGGTTAGGTGATATCTTGTTGTTTTGATGTACATTTCTCTGTTGAATAGTGATATTGAACACTTTTTTGTGTGTTTGTTAGCCAGTAGTTTATCTTCTTTTGAATTAGTCAGGTCTAGTTTATCTTCTTTTGAGCTAGTCAGATCTTTTGCCCCCTTTTTAATGGGGTAGTTTGAATTTTTCTTGCTAATTTGCCTGAGTTCTTTGTAGATTCTGGCTTTTAGCTCTTTATAGGATGTATAGCATGTGAATATTTTCTCCCATTCTGTAAGTTGTCTATTTGCTCTGTTAATTATTTCCTTGGCTGTGCAGAATCTTTTTAATTTATACAAGTCCCATTTATTTATTTTTGTTATTGCTGTGCTTGCCTTTGAGGTCCTCCTCATAAATTATTTGCCCAGTTCAATACCTAGAAGAGTTTTCCAAAATTTTCTTCTAGAATTCTTATGGTTTTATGTCTTAGATTGAAGTCTGTAATCCATGTTGAATTAATTTTAATGAGTGGTGAGAGATATGAATCCTTTTTCCATCTTCTACATGTGGTCATCCAATTTTCTTAGCATCATTTATTGAAAAGGATTCTTTTCCACAGTGTAGGTTATTGTCTGCTTTGTCACAAATCAGATAGAAGTATGTGGATGGTTTTATACCTGGGTTCTATGTTCTGATCCATTGGTCTGTGTATGTATGTTTGTGCCAGTGCCATGCTCTTTTGGTTGCTATAGCTTTGTAATATAGTTTAAACTTTGGTTCCTTTTTTCTTTTAAAGTTGCTTTTACTATTTAGGCTCTTTTTTGGTTCCAGATGAAGGATAGAATTATTTTTTTCTAGCTCTTTGAAAAATGATGCTGGTATTTTGATGGGGATTTCACTGAACCTGTAATCACTTTGTGTAGTATGGACATTTTAACAATGTCATGTCCACTGATCCATAAGCATGGTGTGTTTTTCCATTTGTAATATCATCTGAAATTACTTCCTCTGTGATTCATAGTTCTCTTCTTTTGCCACTTTGGTTAAATATATTCCTAGGTATTTAATTTCTTTCATAGCTATTGTGAAAGGTATAAGCATTGTAAGAATGGAAAAACAAACATCATATATACTCACTATTCAGTTGGATCTAACTGATCAGTACTTGTTTGCACAGGTGAAAGTAAGACTCAGTGGAAATCAAGCAGGTGGGCTGGGGAGGGGATGGGTGAAGTTGTTCCTAACGGATTCAAGGTCATCACCCATACTATCTGGATGAAGGCGACACTTATAATTTGACTCAAGCAGTACAAAAGCCATCCATGTTCTGAAAATATTTGTACCTGTGTAATATATTGAAATAAAAATAAATCAAATGAGCATATGTAGAAAAGGAAACTATACACTGTTGGTGAGAATGTAAATTACTACAATTATTATGAAAAACAGTGCCAAGGTTTCTCAAGAAAACTTAAAAATTTATCATATAATTGAGTAATCCCACTACTGGATATTTATTCAAAAGAATAAAAATCAGTATGTCAAAAGGATACCTGGACCCCTATGTTTATTGCAGCACTGTTTACTGTAGCAAAAATGTTCAATCAACCTGTGTCCAATAACAGATGAATGGATAAAGAAAATATTGTATAAACACAATTGAATACTATTCAGCCATTAAAGGATAAAATTCTGTCTTCTGCAGCAATGCAGGTAGAAGTGGAGGTCATTGTGTTAAGTGAAATAAGCCAGGTACAGAAAGACAATATTGCATATTCTGACTTACATGTAGGAGCTCAAAAAGTTAATCTCATGGAGATAGAGGATAGAATGGTGGTGAACAGAGGCTGGAAAGGGTACAGGCAGCAGGGAGAGGAAGACCGGTTGCTTATTGGGAACAAACATACCATTAGGGAGAAGGAATATGTCTAGTGTTTGATAGCACATCCCAGTGACATAGTGAATAATCATTTATTGCATATTCCAAAACAGCTACAAGAGAAAATTTGAAATGTTCCCAACCCAAAGAAATGATAAATGTTTGAAGAGATGGATATCCTTAATACTGTGATTTGATCATTCACATTGTTTACCTGTTTCAAAACATCACATATATGCCATAAATATGTATAATTATTCTGTATCAATACAAATATTTCTAAAGAAAAAATAAAAATTAGAACAGTGAACCAGCACAAACTGAAAATTAATATTGTAATTGAGAAAGTGAGAATTTTAGTCTAGACATGAAATATTTTATGGAATTTGAATAGTGTATTTTAAAATGACATTTATTCTCTTAAAATTTATTAACCATTTGTTATGAAACTAAAAAAAACCAATCAAAAAATAAAATGTTACATTGTGAGCAGAAGTTATACCGTTATTATCTGTTATCATGACAGATTAAGTACAATTTTCCCCTTTTTAAAAATTTTGTATAATTAAAAAGTGTTAATGTGTTACTTTTTACAAATTTTTACATGGTAGTATTTATTTTAGTTTAGTTTTAAAATTGTTTTATATTAGCATGACTTTACACAGGAAGTTTAATAAAAGAAAACACTCATCATCTATATTTTCTATTGGCTATTATCAGTATTTCTTTCGTGTTGCAATTATAAGTGGTGTAATTTTGTCCTGTCAAGGAGAGGTGTTAAGAATTGCCCCCCTGTGGGTAAATGTACAAGATACATCCAGATACTAGTGCAAAGGGGCGTTAGCATAGAGCTTGGGTTTCTGTTTCTTTTGATATCGTTATCTTGAATACTAGAATGATCTCTGAATGAGCTGTGTTTGCCTCTGGAAATGATTTTTTTATTAGAAGTATTTCATTCCTTTCCTTTTTCAAACAAGATGTGAAAGTAATAAAAAGAAAATGATCAAAATTTTAAAAAAGATATTATCTAATTTTATCTTGTTTATTCAGGTCTTTCTGCCATTTGTTTTATTTTTATTTTTAATTTTTTTTGATTACCTAATGACATCTGAAGAGTGATATAAGACTTAAGAATTTCTGACCTAGGACTCCTAGCTTTCACTGTGTATTAATTTGCTCCCAGCACTTAATAGTTACCATGAGGATGGAAATAAATAAAATATTTTCTAACCAAGTGCTGATCTCAGAAGGTACTTACTAAGTGCTCTTAAACTTATTCCAAAATTTATAGTTTTCTAGAGCTATTGGATTAGATGGGTCTGTTTTTTTTTATTTGCCTATTTTCTTTCTTTTTAAAATTTTCTTGGAGATGAAAATCTTCCAAAGCATTCTCCTTTGTTCTTTGCAGTTAGTCAAGATTAATGAGGAGAGGGAATTAACATGGTTTGAAACTTTCAAAGGCAAAGATAGAGTATTCTGTGGCAATGGATGAATGAAATAGCAGTTGAAAATACAACTACCTTTGAGGGCCAACCAGGTAAAAGCAAGTGGAGAAAAAAAGGGCAATGGTGAGTAAAGGGACGGGGTAAACTGGAGGGAGCATGTCCAATCTGTAGTAGACAGTGGACGCTCAGCTCCAGCTGATTGCAGTCAGGCAGTTGTCTAAGCACAGGGTCGCTAGACCATTTTATAGAAGCATACCATCTGAATTTTCACATGGCATGTCTGAACGTTTTAAAACATCATACAAGCAAAAAGGCATGTGTCTGATGGCCAGATCCAGTACGCTGGCCACTGGTTTACCACCTCAAGAGAAACAAATTTCCCTAATGCATTCCGATAATTATCAGTTGCTTCAGTAAGAAACATATTCTTTTCAGATGCTATGAAACCAGTATGTGTTAATTCTTACTCTATTTTCTTTCTGTTTTGTTCTTAAGGAGAACAATGTCTATGATCCATTTTCTGTATAAAAATGCAATGCGTTTAACAACTTGAGCAACCCCACTGAGAGCCTATTAATCTCCCAGTGAAATGATAGCAAAATATTCTTATAATATTGCTCACATACAATTTTCTCAGAACTTTTGCTAAGGAGATTTGATAGGCCTCTGTTTAAAACAGGAGGAAAGGGCCATATCTGTTCTCAGTGGGGTGTCTTTAAAACATTGAAGGGACTCCTGGTGGAACTGAAAGCTTTTAGATGCTTAAATTTGCTTAATTAGCCTCAATGCTGAATGCTTAGTCAAAACATATTGTCATAGAGTCAACAACCTCCAAGGTGGTTCCTAATAATAGCAGATGCTTGGATAATGAATGAGCCGCAACCATTATACCTACTATATTCCAGTATACGTCTATCGTCTATCTTGGTATAAAGAAAAATATTAAGAAAATGAATTTTGCTTTTTGTAAGACTCCTAACCTGATGTCCTCTTGCATTAAATATTTCATCTGCACAGTATATGAAACTTACTTTTCTGTTAAATGTTGATATTCTTTACCAGAAAGAATATTTAGCCCTACTCATCTTTTTCCCTGCAACAACAATTTGAAGGTTTATATAGACAACCAAATAAAAAATAATTATTACTTCATAGTATCAGGGCAATTTTTTTTTCCTTAAATGTCAGAATATCAGGGGATTTTTACCAGCAGTCTACTAAACAAGAGTGCTTTCACTTTATAGCTGAACCCAAAGTGCCCCATTTGCCTTATGATTTTTATTTTAAATTTTTAAAATTAAAAAAAAAGTGAATTTTTAAAAACATTCCTTATCTGGGAGAGACCAGTCATTCCCACTGGGAGGTGAAGTGGTGGAAGCTGCTAAGGGGTGAGGGATAAGTGAATTCGTTCTTTACTCCTGCTTTCTATTTGCAGAGGCTAATACAATGTGGAACACTCTTCAGTGACCTCGTCCAGAGCCAAATGAATCATGGAGACCAGTTGTCCATGGCGGGGTTCTTTTTAAGGCCTAGTTGAACCCAAGGTGGGTATAGACAGTTCATCTGTAGAGGCTACCCTTTCAAACAAGGAACATTCCTCTTCTCACTTGACTTTCTCAATTCTAAAAGTAGGAGAGGTGTGAGGCTCAGTAGGATTAGTTGTGGGAATGCCTACATTCAAGGATTCCATATTTTATATTCTTGTAGGAGTTTCTTTTAAAGAACACATTCAAGCCTACTCACACATTTGTATTAAAAGTTATGTTAATTGCCAAGCAAATAATATTTGAAATAAGAAATCCTACTCATTCCTAATTATAGCTGCCAGAATGGCAGGGCTTTGTGAACTAGCAAGCAAACATGGAAAGGCCTTCTCAGCAAATCAATAAATGGAACATTTTTAGAGATATGCAATTAATTAACACAAGGCAATGCTATGCAGCTTGTACTGGGTCCATGTACAATCACACAGATTCTTTTCTTTCTAATTGAAATTAAGTTGTTCTTTTTTTTTTTTTTAAGTACCTAGGATACAAATCATAGTTAGTAGTCAGCACCGACTAATATTCTGCAAATATGGCTGTGAAAATAAATGAGATGGAACATTTACAGTCTTCTCTGTGACAACGCACAGGCATCTAGGACATAAGCAAGTGCAATGGATTAACGATTTTGTCCTTTCATACAGAAACTTCCTGAAAAAATAGCCTGTCAAGAATATGTTGCTCTTTCAGTGATGATGCCATGTAGTTTATGGAGAATGTGGGGAGTTATGACAGTGATGATAGCCAGTAATTGCAATGTGCCATTAATTAAAGTATTTTCTTAAAATTTCCACCTCACAAAGAAAAAGATGTAGCACAGAAATGTGTAATATTGCAAATAATATCATGGGCTATGGAAGAAAACTTTCTGGATTTAATTCCTGCTCCCACCACTTATTAACTGGGTGAATTTAGCCCATTGACTAATTGGTGGGGGCTGAAGTTTTCTACATTGGAATGTGGGCATAATGATAATTACCATCGGCGCAGAATGATTGTGAGGATCAGATCAGACAGTGCATGTAAAATGCTTAAATGGTGCCAAGCATCAAACGCTCAATTATTGTTGTGATTATTGTTAAATATTTAACCATAATTTGAGAAACAATAGTGTTGATCACTCGTGGTATAAATAATGATGATAAATACTATAAAACACTACTCTGTTATATAATGAAAGGCTAGCACATATGGAAATGCTTATTTTTTCCTGAAGACATTTATGTTATAAAGCACAATATAATTCCACCTATTAGTCGCTTACTTGAAACTTTGTCCCTGGGTAAAATCTCTTATTAATATAAGACTAACAATTTATCCCAAAATTCAGCTCTCTTGTAGACTTCCTTTTCTGGCATACGGCTCAGCACCAGAAAATAAACAGGCCTTTCTAAGCAGAAAAACAGATGTCACAAAATCTATGTCCTAAATTTTACTCAAAGTTTATTTGTTCTTATTTTAAATATAGTTCTAAAGAACTACAAATAGTTCTGTAAAAAGTCATTTTCTGGATTTTTGCCAAAGATATTAAGAAGCAATAAATTAGAAATGGGAAGAATGACCGTATCTATATCATCAAGAATATAGCTAATGGCTTGATGACAATGAAAGAGATAGAAAAATTATAAAAGGCCAAAGTGAATAAATTCAAGGCTGTTGAAGAGAGCTTTGTACTGAAAGAGACCTTCTTTTGTACCTCAATAGATTCCAGTGACATCCAAGATTATAACATTACAGAATAATAATTGCTATTTATAAATAATCAAATCTAGCAATAGTACTTTAAGAAGTTAGGAAAATATGTAATACAACAATATTGTAAAATTGACAGGTGGCCTGTACGAAGAATCTTGCTGGTGAATATATTTTAGGTTACAAACTGCATTGTTTGTTATTGTTTAAAAATAAGAAAATTTCACCAAGAAATTAAAATCTCTGATTTCTTGGAAAACTGAAAGATAATGAACTCATAGTCTCAGTTTTCAAAAATAGGGGGGGCAGCGCCTGTGGTTCAAAGGAGTAGGGCGCTGGCTCCATATGCTGGAGGTAGTGGGTTCAAACCCAGCCCCAGCACAAAAAATATATATATATATGGGAACTGTCATACATTACTGATAGGAACAAAAAAAAAATGTAGCCACAACTTTGGAAAATTGCTTGACAGGTTTTCATGCATTTAAACATACATCTATAGTATGACCCAGAAATTCCAATCTTAATTTAACCCAGAGAAATAAATGTATGTGTCCACAAGATACTTGTCTAGGAATGGCCATTTTGACTTTGTGATAATCTCAAACTGAAAACAACCCAAATGTCCATCAACAGAAAGGTTTCACAAACTGAGGTATAGCCGAACACTGGAATGCTACTCAACAATTAAACCAGAAACAAATTACTGATACACTACGGATTCCCCTTAAAAACATTAAATAGAACAAAATGAACCAGGTACAGAAGCACGTCCTATGTCATCTTGTTATAAACGAAGTTCAAAAATAAGAAAAAATAACTATATGATGTTGGAAATCAGAACAGCTATTGTTGGAGGTAGGCACGGAGGAATTCACTGGAAAGAAAAAATCTGGGAAGATGAAAATGTTCCTTAACTAGGTCTGGGTGATTGCTGTGCACATTCTTCTGTATTAATCAACTCTATACATAAGATTCCCACATTTTGTTCTATGCACCTTATGTTTCAGTAAATACTAGTAGCGTGAAAACAAACAAAACACATAAATCATTGATGCTGGTTGGCAGTGATCTTTGCACAGTTCTTGCAAGTATTAAATTTGCAACAATTAAAGAAAATTTTATAGGTTAAAGGAATATATTTTAGCCATCTGAAAAATGCTATTCATAGTATAATAACTAATTCCTCGAACATTCTAGAGAGCTGCAATTCTTGTCTCTTGCTTTTTGCATGACTTGCTCGGTGCTGTTCTCTGAACTTGCTTTACTTTGGGCATTTCACCTGCGTATCTGTCTTTGTACAAAAAGTGATTAACTGTTAGCACTCATAACATTTCAAACATTTCAAATAAATGAAACACTGCTTTACACAGCAGGTAGCAAGCTTATAGTGAAATAATGAAACTCATTACCTGAAGACTTACACATTCAAAATAAAAGGAAAAAACAGCTGCCTACTGGCAAATACAATTATATATTTCAAATCTTAGATTTTATTTCACAGCTCATATATCCGTAACAATTTTCAAAAGGAAGCTAAGGATAATTTCAAGTTAATGACAAGGAGGTCAACCAGTTCTCTTTTATAATATATATTTTTTGTTATTTCTATCAGAAACTAGATTCTGAGCAGCAGGGATTAAATCTCTGACCAAGTGTGGGTTTTCATATTAAATTAATTCAGTCTGTACCAGAATAAAGAATTTTTTGATAAAACCATAGCATAAATTTTCATATTTTTCAGGACTTTAAAAGGATATACACAGAAATGTAACCCCCTTATCTTTATTTTCATTTAGAAGCATGTTGCCACTTGAAAATCTATTACAAAGGTGTCTGTGCAAGGTCAACTATTATACCTGTTATCAAACATTAAAGGTAGTTTATGAGCGACACGTTATTAATTAATAATGCACACAGTTAAGTGTTGAGATTAGGCAATATTTATGCATATAAATGTGACTCATTCTTTTCTCAATGATTTATGGGGCCGAATTTTTATCTAACAGACATTTCCAGGTATCTAATCAACCAGAAGGTATTGCATTTTCATCATAAGGCAGGGAAGTTTCAGATTTAATTACAATTCATTGACCTACAGTCGTGCTTTCAGATTTGATTTGCATAGCCATCGCCAGTTAAGTTGGAGCTGACCGCTGATTAGAATTAGGAATCTAAAAATTACAGATAGACTATCATAGTGGGCATTCGGTGTTCTAAGTTTTTTGTTTGTTCTAAATGTCCCAAATTTGGAGATGTTACCATGATTTTATTCTGCTGTCCAGTCAATCCATGTCCTCACTTGTGAATTATGCCTGCACGGATCTCCTGCAAGTCGTCACATCCACAGCCTGTAGTACATTGCCACTTGACACGCTTGCTTCCAGCAGCTCTGCTCAGCACTGCCCACATGGAGTAGCTTCATCTATTTTAAAGACCATTTTCACAAGCTGAGCAGCTATTCAGGACATTTCTAATGTTAGAAAGCAGCATAAACACCTCTAAGAGGACAGATGGAGATTCCATGTCAGGATCTGCCGTGAGGTACCTATGCAACCTTATGTAAGTCACTGTAACTTTTTGACCTTATTTATTTATTATTTTTTTACATACCTATGGATCTAGGAATGTAGATCTACTTGCTCTCCTTACCTCATTGGCAATCATCAGACACGTTGTTCTCAACTTTTGCTGCACCTAATGAACAACTGGTTAGCATTTGTGACTTAACCAAGGCCTGCCCCTGAGACATTGATAAAGTATTTAAGTCTCCACAAGTGATTCAAATGGACATTTGGGACTAAGAGGCAAGGATATTATTGGAGGAAATCATAGACAAGCCCTTGGAAATGGTAAAAAAATTCTCAAAAAGAAATTTAAGCATTTTATCAAGTCACCTCTACTCTGCTGTGTTCCAGTTTCTTTACTGAGCATATTGCTTTTCTATTTAGAGTTTTTCCCTGACACAAAATCTGTTCTTTCTGTGTCCTCATGTCTGTAATGGGCCCAATTCTGTTATAGCACTTTCCACATTATCATAATACATTACATGTTGTTACAACGTATTATAATTCAACATCTTTATATATATGTAATATATGTAATGGGTCTGCACGTATAAAGAATCTGCCTATCTGTCTATGACCACACATGAATCCTCCCTAAGCCTTCTGGGCGTGTCACTTTGTGTCCTTATCAGTGTTTAGATACCTCGCTATCATTAAAATTGGAACCTAATTGACAGGAGCCCACTCACACCCTATGACTTTATTTTTTTCTCCTGCTACTAAATCCTCCTCTCTGTCCCTCCTTGCTCCTGAGGAGGAGGCAAGAGGATCACTTGAGCCCATCACATACTCAACTGGGACTCAAATTCTTTCCTTCCTACGACATTACACACACTCAGATGCTTGATTTCTCCTAAACATAAAAGGAAAATTTAAAACATCAAATTATCTCTTCATTGCTTTATTATCTAGTTGCTTTATATGTGCAAATTTTCCCATTAAAATGGTAAGCTCCTTGAAGGAGTCGTCATGTTTTATGTTGAATGGAGTGCCCGGAGGTTAATACACAAGCCAGGAGGGAGACTCTTTTGTGTGTTCTCTTTCCAATCTTAGTGTACTTGAAGCTTAAACAGAAAGGGCACTGTGGGTTCTGTTGCTTTCATTTCTCTATTTTATCTGACAACTGGACTGCCACTGATGTTATAGAAGCATTTAATCATAATTGGATTGAGGGAAACTTATTTCACAAGGATGGTATTTTTTCCATTTATATATTCTCGACAGATTTTTTTTTTTTTTCTGATTGGGTTTGAACTGCAGGAGAAATGCCATGTGCACATTTCCAGCATTTCTTAAAAAAAAAAAAAATTCATGGACACCCATGACAATTTCTATTTAAAAAAAAAATCATCAGCCAGTGTGCGTCAGTGTAGCCAATATGAATGTGTGACCAAGAGGTGAAAGATCTCCAGAAAATCTGATAGATAGAAAGGATCCTTCCTTTCTAGCCACCAAACAGGAGAAAACTAAGAAGGGCACTGACAAGCACGCTAAGACTTTTTCATTGCTACAGTACAAATTTCAAAAGGAAACAGCAAAAGTAAGCCTGTTCCTCTCTACAAGACTCAGGATATCCATAAATCTCAATACCTTAAAAAATTTCAATACAGTGTCTTGATGGAAGGACATCTTTCAGGACCTCTAATCCTTCATCATTAGATCTGAAGGGCTTTTTGGAAGAGGTAGTGTTACAGGTACCATCTAATCAAGAAATGCCAATCTAAAGAGGCCAGACTGCATGTGAATCGTGATAATACGGGTTGAAAGGGATAATAGGCATGGCTGTTTTGAAGGCTTTACCTTTGCAGATGGAAACAGCCCAGAACTGAATGTGTTAATGCACACGTGAGATAGAGACAGTTCAGCCTGGATACTTGACAGCTCCACTGCAGCCGGCTGCAGATACGTATCTTATTTTTCTACCCTTGGGATTTTACCAGGAAAATACACTGCTGAGTGGATTGTAATGCAAGAAAACTCCCCTTATTAGCAATTGACAGCTATAGGCTTCTGACGTCTTCAGGAATGAAAGATGTCTGGTAATAAAGGCACCTATTCATAAACCTGTGTAGAAGGGGGAGGCATCCAGTTAGAATTCTGTATGGACGGGGCATTTAAGCACATAGCAGGCAGAAGTTATCTTTCTAACCCTTTCTCTTATACATAGTTCCTATCTCCCAAGGGCGTCATAATTCTGTATAGCATTTTAAAATATAATTTCATACGGTCACTACAAAGATAATACAGTTACTCGACATCTTTAAAATGCAGTCTTCTTTTCTTGAAAGAGAGGTGAATCTGCATCAAGCCCTTGATATCTGTTCAGTCTTCCCAGGAATCAAAAGCAGGTACTTCTGAAAAGATTGGTTAGAATTGCAGTTAACGTCTGGAATGGAAAAGGAGAATGACTAACTCACCTCCTTGACACTGGAGACGTCTAAATTTCTCTCTACTTTTTAATGACTAACTTATTAAATGAGTCAGGTCCATTTTTTGCCTTCATTTCCTGCAATCTAATGATTTCTTTCACCACCCTAGTGAGATTGCTCACTGAAATGGCTTCAGCTGACCTCTTCATTTGTCAAACACAACAGTCCTTTCATGGTCCTTATTTATCTTAATGTTTTGATACATTTTTCTTTTTCTTTTCTTTTCTTTCTTTTCTTATTTTTATTTTTTGAGACAGAGTCTTACTATATCACCCTTAGTAGAGTGCTGTGGTGTCACAGCTCTCAGCAACCTCAAACCCTTGGGCTAAAGTGATTCTCTTGCCTCAGCCTCCCAAGTAACTGGGACTACAGGTGCCCGCCACAATGCCTGGCCTTGCAGTTGTCGTTGTTTAGCTCATCCAGGCTGGTTCTAAGCCTCGATACATGCGGCTGGTGCCATAATTACTATGCTACGGGCATTGAGCCTCTTTTTTTTTTTTTTTTTGATACAAAGTCTGTCACCTTTGGTAGAGTACCATGGTGTCATAGTTTGCAGAAATCTCAAACTCTTGGGCTCAAGTGATCCTCTTGCCTCAGTTTTTCATTTTTAGTAGAGACACAGTCTCACTCTTACTCAGGCTGGTCTTGAACTTGTAAGCTCAAGCAATCCACCTGCCTCGGCCTCGCAGAGTACTAGGATTATAGGCATGAGCCACCACATACGGCCTTGCCCACTTTTTCTATCATGAAACCCTTCCTATGGTGTCTGTGCAGTGTTACAAAGTATGTATTTTTACCTCTTTTCTTTGTCCTGTTCTGCTTTATTTTCTTCCTTCTCTAGAAGGTCTGAAGATGCCATGGTTTTCTCTACCTTTTCTCTGAGCTCTCAATGTCTCCTTTGAAGATTTTATCCACTTACATCTCCAAAATCGTTGCTCAGAAAATGGCTTATGAAAAAAGAAAGGAAGAAAGGAGCAAACAGAGGAAAGAAAGAAAGGAAGGAAGGAATCTGCTAGATTTTCACATAAATATTCTACTGCATTTAAAATAAACTTCAACATTTTCACATGCAACCTCTAATTCCTCCGATTATTTCTTTTTCTTTGCAATCTTTCTCAAATTAATACCTTTCTTTCTGGTCTTGCTGCCCCTAGTCTTATCATGAACTTCCTCCCATTGTCCGAGTGTCACTGTAATAGCAAGTCACAAGAAAATTCTAGTTTCTATATGCTTTCGTTTCTTCTGATTATGACTAATTAATATTTCTAAAGCATAAATTGTATCACATCATGTCTTTATTCAGAGTAATCAATATCTTTCCTTGGCTTAGTAGAATAGCCATAAAGACAGGACCTTTATCTAGCTCAGTTATTAGATGACTGTCTGACAGTCGGTCAGTTGTCAATAAATATTGTGGAATAAATAATAAAACAAAGGTTCTATTCTAAATATAGCCTAAGTTCAATGTTCTCTGCCATTTAACCCTAATCTGCTCCTAAGCTCCTTTGCTAATACCACGTGGAAAAATGTGCTCAGTTGTGTCTCTACACACCTTGAAGGCTTTCACTTTGCAACACATTTTGCTATATGCTTTCCATCTATTACTTATTTACATTTCACATGCGCCCTGTGAGGTTGGGATTAATTTTGTCTATTTTATTGCTGAAGACAACACAAGTTTGAGAATTGAAATCATGGCAGTTAAACTTCTGAGTTGACATTTGAGCCTTGGACTGTTCCACACCAGGGCCTGGGCTCCTTGTCCAGATGCCTTTGACAGCCATGGCACTCTCTGTACGCTCATCACACGTGTAGCCTGTATTGATCACTTGGCAATTGGCATATTCCCTTGCATCATTGTCTAATGTGTCATATATATTAAATTTGTTACTGAAGAACAGAGAAAAATACAGTTATGTATTACTTAACAAGGGGGCGACATGGCCAGACCCAGTGGCTCATGCCTGTAATCCTAGCACTCTGGGAGGCTGAGGCCGGTGGATTGCTTGAGCTCACAAGTTTGAGAACAGCCTGAACAAAAGTGAGATCCATCTCTACTAAAAATAAAAAAAGTGAGACAAGAGGATTGCTTGAGCCCAAGTTGGAGGTTGCTATGTGCTATGATGCCCCGGCACTCTACCCAGGGTGACAGCTTAAGACTGTCTCAAAAAAAAACAAACAAACAAAAAACAAGGGTGAGACATTCTGACAAGTGTGTCATTAGGCGATTTTATCGTTGTACAAGTATCCTGGAGTGTACTTACACAAACCTGGATGTTATAGCTTGCTCCACACCCAGTTTACGTGGTATAGCCTATCACTTCTAGGGTAAAACCACGTATGGTGTGTTACTACAGTGAATAATGTAGGTAATTGTAAGAATTTGTGATTCTAAGCATATCTAAACAAAGAAAAGGCCCAGTAAAAATACAGCATAAAGATTTAAAAAAATGCTACACCTATATAGCACATTTTCAATGAATAAAACTTGCACAACTGTAAATTGCTCTAGGTGAGTCAGTGAGTAAATGTGTGATGGGTGAATGTGAACATTCCTAGGTCATTACTATACACTACGGTAGACTTTATAAACATTGTACATTTGGGCTACACTCAGTTTATGAAACATATTTTTCTTTCTTCAGTAATAAATTAACCTTAGCTTACTGTAACATTTTTACTTTATAAACTTTTAATTGTTTTGAATTTTTGACTCTTACAATAAATAACATTTAGCTTAAAACAGAAACACATTGCACAGCTTTACAAAAATGTTTTCTTTCTTTGTATCCTTGCTCTTTAAGCTTTTTCCTATTTGCAAAATTTATAATTTAGTTAATTTATATTTTACATATTTTTAAAATGATTTTTGTTGTAAACTAAGACACAAATAATAGTTACTATAGAGTCATTATCATCTCAAGGAATATCTTTTTTTTTTTTTTTGTAGTTTTTGGCCAGCGTTGGGTTTGAACCCACCATTTCTGGCACATGGGGCCGGCACCCTACTCCTTTGAGCCATAAGCACTACCCAGGAATATCTTTTTAATTAAAGCATCTATGTTTGGGCAGATAAACTAGCCACTGAAGAAGTATTACCTATCCAGTATTTTATACTAACTTGAACATTAAATTCATTTGGTAAAACATTTTTAGAACTGTAGTAGGCATAAAATAATTATTTATGTAAATAATTAAAAATAAATGTCAGGTATGCCCCATTCCTACTCATTAAGTCATTTTAATGATACATGAAATATAAAAGGAGACTTTGCTAAAGGTCTCTAAGGAGAAAAGGGCAACACCACTAAATGAAGAAGGATGATCCCGCTGGAGCAAACTTGAAAGGAGATGGCATTTATACAAAATGCAATTTACTTTGACAGTAATTTTCTGAATTTTGCTGGTTATTATTGAAGATATATGTGTGTTTGAATAAGAATGCTCCCTCTTTCCTTTCTAGCCAGCCGCTCTGTTTGATCCTGTAGTGAAGTCACCATCCTGTGTTAATGGCTTCACAGTTTGTTCCCGGAGGAAAAAAAATTATTATGATGTCACAAATTTGTCATTTTGACTTCACGGCAGGGTCAGGCTGGGTGAGAAAATGGGTTGTAAGGGATAAAAATCTTTTAGGCAGAAAGAACTTTTTTCCTCCTTGTAACAAGAAATAGTATTAGGACAAGAATTAGAATCAGATGAAAGAATACATGACTTTAAATGTTCGCAGGTATCGCTTTAGAAATAATCCACCTGAAACTCTCTTACTTTTTAATGATGTCAAGATAACTTTTTCTCTCTACATCCAGGCCAATCTTTTTCTTCATTTTTCTATACAGTTTAAAGGCCCTGATCTCAAAAAAGAGTTTCTCTTTTTGGAATTGTACTTACTTCAACCTCTTAGGCTCTTTGAGGAGTCACAATGATGCAGTATCTCTTTGCATAATCATCAAAGTGCTGAATTGTTCCGGCACTTTCGAATTAATGCATATAAACTTTAGGTTTAAGATTGTAGCCTGAGGCAGTTTTATGCTTCTGCTTCCTCAAAACCATCAAAAATGTTGACAAAAAAAAATCTTAAGAAAAAAATTCCAGCTAAAATGAAACAAAGAAATAGGTATAATCTCTAACTACAAACTATTTGTATATCCACAAAATGGAGTAAAATCTAGACCAAACCAGGGCAGGATGGTGAGGGCTAACACTTGCCTTTTTGAAAATTGATGAATATAGATTATCCAAAAGTAAGTATTACAATCCAAAAGTGGCTGCTGAACATCCCTTGAAACACAAGTTTAATAGCATAGAATGGCAGGGGAGGAGGCACCTACGTAAAAATCAAACTGACCCCCTCTGTTACCATTGACTAAAGCTGACCTTTCTGTGAAAGGCTGGGCACCAGAGGTGAAGCAGGTGAGGAGATGGTGGCCCAGGGAGTATTGGACATGAAAGGACTTTTCATGAGTCACAGTGACTACTTGAACACTAAGAGTTCTACCATCAGGGTCAAGGAAATGAATGATTTGGTGTGAGAGTGGTTGAAACCATATGTTTTAGTCTAGGCTCATGTCTTATAGCTCATTCTTCCCAATCCGCTATGCAGTATTTTTCAGTAGGTAGCTAACCTCGTTCAGACTTGAACAAAACTAAGAAATCAACAAGTAATCTGTAGGAAGAAGTGGAGGAAACAGACATAGTGTATGACAGCTAAATAAATGTATATCATATGAATATTCACTCTTCAAAATACAGAAAGAATTTAGATGTATAACTGTGTCCTATTCTCAAAGAAGTTCAAAAAATTCAAGAGCCCAAATATGTGAATATATACAATTGAATAAAATTAAAAGCAAGCTGTTAATGTTCAGGAAAGGAATATTATAAAGTGTGGAGTGCAGATTGTGAGGCAGCAAATGACCCCCAGTGTTTTTCCTTTCTAAAACAACAATGGTGCTTTTTCCTTGCTTCCTCTGCCAGAAGTCATGTACCTTTCCTATCTTTTGCTTAAAAGCACAGCCTTCTTTCCCTAAAGTTAATCTTCATCCCATGTACTAAGATTCACATCATTAAAAATACTATTTATGATAAAACTTCTTTTACGTATCCAGTTAATTCCCCTCAGCCTTATAAAACAAAAATATTCCCACTAGCTTTCCTTGCTGATTTGCAACATTGTTTTTATAAGCAACCTTGTTTAGGCACTATATAAATAAAGCTATTCACCTGGTTCCATGCTGGCTGGAGTCATCAGCTACACCAGACCTCCCAAGCCCATCTCTTTGTCTTTCATATAATCTTTGTCTCTTGTGTGACATTTTCTCAGTTCTCTGCCATTCCCACTCTGGTTCATTTACTGTTCATCCTGGTTTGTGAAAACAAAGAAATTTAAAGTATAATAAATGTAACTGAAAGAACATTCAGAGATATGGTGAGTTTAATAGGATAAACACATAAATTAAATAAAAATTACAAAGATGCAAAAATAGTAATCAATAAGATGGTAGAGAATTCAAAAGAAATCTAATTTATATACATTTAGTGTTTCTGAAGAATAGAATCATAAAAAAATTTTAAAAGATATTCAAATATATATTAAGAGAACTCTCTAAATAAAAGAAAGACTTTTACTTATAGCTCTAAAGGGCATTTTGTATTCTAGGGCAAAATGAATTATCAATGCCAAATGTGGTGAAACTGCAGAATTTCCATATCGAAGAAAGAATTGTGTAAACAACCTGTGATAAAACAGGTTAAAAATGATATTTTCTTCAAACTTTTGTAACAGAAAAAAAGACCAGAAGATAATAAAAATGATGTTAGAAGTTTTGAAGGAAAGATATTTTGGTCCTAGATTTTATATCCAGTTCAGATCCTCTTTAAGTATAAAAGGCAGTAGATAGATCCCCTTGTGTAAGGAAGAATTTAGGGAATGCAGCAATTAAAGTTTTAAAACTATTTTAACTAAAAATTTCAAATTTACATGAATCCACTGACTGCCCATCATAACATATGGGCATCATAACAAATAAATAAACTAGTCTTGTCTTTTCTCCCATCTCTTTTCCTATGCCTTACAGAGACTCATTTATACTTTAACTCAAACTGTACTAAAATAATTTAAGTAACCAAAGACTTTGTACTTCTGTAACATTCTTAAATTTTAAAAAATTTTGAAAAGAATAGGAGTACACCTTTTAAACATTTTTATTGCATCTTTATTAAAATAAGTAAGCTATTTTAGGAACTAATATCTCTTTGTTGGAGAAACATTTATATAAATTCCATCATTTTATTTTCTCTTATTTCTTTTCCTTCTCCTAAATTAAAAAAAAATTAATTTGACATTTGTGTTAAAACAGCTTAAATTCTATGATTCTATTCTTATGAAATTATTACTTGAAGCATTTATATCTGCATATATCTACATACCTAAGAATCAAGCCCTATAAGTCTGGTTAAGCAACAAGTTCTATAATTTTGTACTCTTACAATTATCCACTATGTACAGACATAAAGAGATGGCTGAAATTAATTGCACCTAAATATTTTGGTTATTTGATTAATTGTTATCTTCCTCTGAAGATGTAAGCTTCATTCAACTCCCATGGCCTTGCACACTATATGGCAAGCAGTGTACTCTCAGTAAATATTTATTGAAAAAATAGTATTTTTGAATAAATAAATGAATCATAGAGCACTTTTTCTGACATTCAGCCCTTGTTTTCTCCATTAGAGTTACACTGTATAACCAGCTGTCTATTATCAAGTATCTTTGAAAGAAAAAAATCTTCCTGGATATTCTTTTCTTTCAATTTCTATTGCTGCTATTCTTGTCCAGGTCTTAATCATTGTAGGTTTAATTTATTGTGAAAGTCAAAATTTGATCACTGTCTTTGGGTTAAGCATCTCAGAATTATGCTATGTACCTACTCTGTTCTCATATGAAAATCTTTCAACACATTTATTTAATTATGGAATAAAATACACACTTGTTAGTGTGAAACATCCAGGCTATCTCATTCTTATCTTTTAGAATGGTTTATACTGTTTAGTACTTTTGATCCCACTGTTTCTTTTGCTGAAATCAGCCTCCTGTCTACCACCATTCCTGTATACATGCACACACCACTCCATAGGATTTTACCCAAATGTCAGTGTTACCCCCCTGTAAAATATTCTCCAGTTACTCAGCTAAAAAATAATTTTCTTCCTTCTGTGATACTCATTACCTATCCAACACAATACAGAACAGGATTTGGTATTAAATCTTACTTTTTCATCACATATGTGTATGATTCTTCAAAAGTACCCATATATATGTTGTAGCTTACTAATTAGATTTTAAGTTTCTTTGTGGTAATAACCATTTCTTCTACTTTATTTCTGGATGCCTGAAATTACTGTAGGTGCCAAACACTTTTTTATTGTTGTTCATTTTAGGAGTAAAATAATGACAGGCAAGAAATAAAGACCAGATTGTGATGGTGAACTTTAAAAAAATTATCATTAGTGTGGATAGCAATAAAAATATATGTAACAAATGTATATTTCTTTATACTTTTCCACTTAATCACTTAATTAGATAGATCTCCATGGAAGACTAGCTCAACATTCATAAGAGAACTGAAACAATCTACCCTTCAGATTCATAAAAATTAATTTAAACCTCGTATCTTTTGCTACCAAAGTCAGAAATAATAGTTTTCTTTATTTATTTGTTGTTTCATGTTTGAAGAGGTAAAAAAAAAAAGGAAATGCACATAATAGGAGTTTCTAAAATGAGAGTGGAAACTGATGAACATGTAGCAGAAGTACAGAAAGCTCAGACTGCTGTTCATGTGGATTTCAAGATTCAAAACTCATCCTGAATCACCAAGCGGCTTTTAAACTTGAGTGTTACAGCTGTAAAGGGACTAATAGTAAATTATGAATAAATCAGATAGTAAATTTAAATACAGGGTGAATCGCACAGAAAGAGAGTACATGTGAGAGAGGGATGGGGTAGAGACAGAGACAGAGAGAGCAAATTTCCCTTGGCTTTTGGTCCAATGTCATAAAATTAAATAGCTCTAATAAAAATGTTTTAAGACTACATGAAAACAAGTTCCTTTTGCTTAAATGAAACCAGTTCAAGGAAATTTGGCCCCTTTAAAGTTGACCTCATTAATTTCATGATCTTTGTATGGCACATAGCACCCCAACTGTGCAGATTAGTTTATGCCTTTGAAATCTACCAGCATCGTATATCTCTGAAGATTAAAAAAAAAAAAACAACATAGAACTCTGAACTTGTGTAATTAAAATGCAGGCGTTTGTTCAAATAGCTCTTGCATGTGAGCTATAAATAATCATTTGAAAGTCTTTTTTAAAATTAAATAGGTATAACATAGAGCAGTAATTAAGTTCATCTTTCTTAGAGATGACTGCTCCTAAAGATTTGGGATTGGGAATCTTTCCTGTAAGGTTTCTGGAATAAATGTGTGCATCACTTTTCCCATGACCTTGACACTAACACTGAGTAACATACCTTGAGATTAGTCAGTATCAATTAATTCCCTTGCCTTTTGTATAAACAAAAAATGGTCATTTCTGCTGCACTATTTTGTCAGAGCCATGATAGGTAGATATTTTCTGCTACCCACTGTGTATATCAGTTTGATTAATGCTATACTTTCTGTCCTTTTATCTTGAGCGTTCATTCCAGACCTACAAGAGAAGTTTTCTGTCTTTAAACTCATATGTTTTCACATTCCCTCTTCAGTGGGAAGTTACTAGACAATAGTTCTATATAAGTGATGGTTTTAACAGAACTGTTTTGTGTGTAGTTTCCTAACATGGTTATCAGAAGGATTAATTCTATAACAGGTGGATTTATAATCTCTGGTACCAGTCTACTCGGGCTACATGAAATTAAAAGACAGTTTTTGCCTTTCATTTCTGTAGTAGGCTTGGATATTTTTTGCTCACCATATGTTGGATGTAAAACTAGAAACCAACAAGGAATGTAAACATCACTGATGATTTAATGTTTAAAATTTTTTTTGGTGATGGATGTGTTAATTAGTTCAATGTAAGCATTTCACATTGTATATCAAATCAGTATACTGAACCCCATAAATGCATCAATGTACACAGTTATGATTTAATAAAAAAAATAAATTTTTTGGGGGGGGACTCTGATTTATTTTGTTAGAAAAGTAATTCCACTCTACTGAGCACTGCATCTCCTAAAGTTATAAGAAACACAATTTGCTTTCCTGGACTTAGTCCCCTCTGATGGTTTCTGTACTCTGTGAATGATTACAGAAATGAGCAAATAGGTTTGGTGTGTATGGGATAATGAGGTATGGGTTCTCAACCTCTAAGACACAGCTTCACAAGCTGTGTATATCTAAGTCAGATGATTCTTTGCAAGAGTCTTGACTTCCTTTCTCAGAAATGTATCTTATGATAAGAATTTTCTGTTTCATACTGGAAATCTTGATTTGGGGGTTACAGAATTTTTTCCTAAGATAGAGAAACCATTTAATGGTAAGAATTTTCTGTTTCATAATGGAAGTCTTGATTTGGGGTTACAGAATTTTTTCCTAATATAGAGAAACCCACCTGGTTTACAAGTGTATATGATGATAATATAGTACCAGGATCCCATGAAGAATAAATCCAACTTGTCTTCAAGGTATAAAAAACTATTTCATTTATTTCATATCTTAACTCCTAAATAAACAGGTGACTAGAAGCACTTCTCATTAATCAATGAAAATAAGAACTCCCGGCTCAGGCTTGACATCATGCTTACATGTCCTTATACGTTAGGAAGTATTAAATTCTGTCTCTAGCAAACTAAAAATTGCACTTCTTCATGATTCAGCAAAATATTATATTGTCTAATATAAATAAAACTGTAGCTACATCATGTAATTTCTAAAATTTTAATTAAACACTGAGTTTAGATATGTATATATTTTTTAAAAAGCCAATTATTTATAATGATATCTATGATAGGGATTGAAAATAAATGGTCGTTGGGATAAGTCAGGCCTATAGATCTTATTTGTTGGGCCCTTGGGATCTTGACCCAGAGAATTTTCTAGCATTTAAAAAAAATATTAGCTTTTCTGGAAAAAAAAATCAGAATATTTGGTAACTCTGAACCAACGTTCCTGCTTTGAAGCAGTGGTTTAGAGGTGCAGCTCTGCCTCTCCAGACCTTCCCAGGCTTCCCACCCCCCCATACTGTCTTCAGTCCTGGATTCCATATTTGTTTCCTTAGCCGCTACAAGCACCTGTGTATGTGACCCTTGTACTAGGTGTCCCCTTTACTGTGATTTTCCATGAACATTTGTTATCTGTCATAGCACTTCTAAAAGCCTTAAAATGATGGCAGGGATAGAGATGTTGCTGTCCTCAGTTACAAATACAGAGTACCCTGCATAATGTGAGTCACATGCCACAGTGAGAAGAGCCCCTCCAGGGTAGAAGGGGGTGCCAGGAAGCACTGGGGCATGGTTGGTGGTGATGATGTCTAAAGGCAACAGAAAAGATAACATTTAAAAATTCCTCTGCAAGGAAGTCGGGAAACTGCTGCACATCTCTCAGCAAGTCCAGGGCTAGTGTTTCCCTTCAGCTTGGGAACACAAAGATGTTGTTTTTCCTTCTTTTTTTAAAAGAGTTTATGATACAACTTTATTGTTTTGCTTTGATGAATGATAGGAATATAAGAATTAAAACGTAATTATAATTTTGGTTGGTTTAAAATACACATTTTAAAGTATTTAATCTTGATAATTTGAAATTCAAGGTGATTCTAAAAATTATTCAATTGTTCTTAGTGAGATTTTGTGCTTTTAGTGTGACTCTGGGGGGATTTACTCCTAAGTACTTTGCCTTCAGTCAAGGAAATCTGAGGAATTTCATGGGCAGCAGGGACATACTGTGTTTCTCTAAACCCGGAAAATGAACAAATCAATTTGCATTTTGAATTCCACACAGAATGAAAACTGCTAGATTGTTATGAATTCCTCTTGGAGCAGTAGGTTGAAGTGTTCCTTGCAATATCCCATGGTGACATTTTTATTTATTTATTTATTTTCTTGAGGAGCAGGGGCATTAATCTGTATAGTGTATTTTTGTTGTTGTTGTTGTTGTTTGGGATTCACTGAGAAGAATTAGGTACACTGATTGCAGTTGTTAGGTAAAGTCCCTCTTGTAACTGTGTCCACCCCAAAGAGGTGTGCCATATACTGTGACCCACCCCCGATCCTTCATTCTCCTACCTCCCCTTGTATTAGATCATCTACTGCCTTCATATTAGAACAGAGTACCTTAGATTATTGGTTCTCCGTTGTTGTGATGCTTTACTAAGAAGAATGTGTTTCCTCTCCATCCAGGTTAATACAAAAGATGTAAAGTCTCCATCTTTTTTAGTGGCTGAATAGTATTCCATGGTGTACTATACCACAGCTTATTAATCCATTACTGAGTTGGTGGTCATTTAGGTTGTTTCCCTGTTTTGATGATTGTAAATTGAGTTGTGATAAACAGTCTAGTGCAAATGTCTTTATGATAAATTGATGTGTTTTTCTCCTGTGTAGATGCCTAGCAATGGAATTGCAGGATCAAATGGGAGGTCTAATTTGAGTTCTTTGAAAATTCTCCATACTTCCTTCTAAAAAGGTTGTATTAGATTGCAGTCCCACCAGCAGTGTAAAAATATTCTCTTCTCTCCACATCCACATCAGCATTTGCAGGTTTGAGACTTGTAATGTGAGCTATTCTGACTGGTGTTAGGCAATATTTCAGGGTGGTTTTGATTTGTACTTCTCTGATGATCAGTGATGATGAGCATTTTTTCAAATGTTCTTAGCCATTCATCTGTCTTCCTCAGAGAAGGTTCTGTTCATATCTCTTTCCCAGAAATACATGGGATTGCTTACTCTTTCTGTTGATTAATTTGATTTCTCTATAGATTCTAGTTATCAACCCTTTGTCAGATTGATACCTTGGAAATATCTTTTCCCATTCTGAAGGTCATCTTTTAGCTCTACTTGTTGTGTCCTTAGCTGTGCAGAAGCTTTTCAGCTTACTTAAGTCCCATTTGTGAATTTTTGTTGTTGTGATGGCTGCTAAAGTCTTTGTTATAAAATCTTTCCCCAGTCTAACATTATCCAAAGTTTTCTTCACACTTTCTTCTAAGATTTTTATCATTTCATGTCTTAGATTTAAGTCTCTTATCCATCTTGAGTCAATTTTTGTGAGGGGTGAAAGGTGTGGGTCGAGTTTCAGTCTTTTACATGTGGCTATCTAGTTCTCCCAGCATAGTTTGTTGAATAGAGATTCTTTTCCCAACTGTATACTTTTGTTTGGTTTATCAAAGATCAGATAGGAAGTAGAGACTAGTTTCATCTCTTGGTTTTCTATTCTGTTCCATATGTCTATGTCTTTATTTTTGTGCCAATATCATGCTGTTTTGATTACTGTGGACTTGTAATATAGCCTAAAGTCTGGTAGAGTGATGCTTCTGACTTTGTTTTTATTACTAAGACTAGCCTTAGCTATATGGATTTATTTTTTCTTGTTCTATACAAAATAAAGTACTACTTTTTCCAGTTCTTTAAAATATGATGTTGGTATTTTACTGCGGATTACATTGAATCTGTACATTGCTTTGGGTAGAATAGACATTTTGAGAATGTTGATTCTTCCCAGCCAAAAGCATGATATGTTCCTCCATTTGTTATTGTTTTCTGTAATTTCTTTTCCTGGGGTTTCATGATTCTCTTTGATTCCCTTAACCTCTTTTGTTAGGTATATTCATATGTAATTCATTTTCTATGAAGCTACTGTGAGGGGATTGTGTCCTTGATTTGCTTCTCAACTTGGCTGTTACTGTCATATACAAATGCTGCTGATTTGTGGACATTGATTTTGTACCCTAAGACATTACTGTATTTCTGTATGACTTTCAGGAGTATTGTAGTTGAGTCTCTGGGGTTTTCTAAGTATAAGATCAAATCATATACAAGGAGGGAGAGTTTGACCTCCTCTTCCCCCATTTGGATACCCTTTATATCCTTCTCTTGCCTGATTGCATTGGCTAGAACTTCCAGAACTATGTTGAATAATAGTGGTGATGAGTGGGCACTCTTTTCTGGTTCCAGTTCTAAGTGGAAAAGCTTTCAGTTTTACAGGATTTGGTATGATGCTTATCTGTGGGTTTATCATATATGGCTTCAATCTGTTTAAGAAATGTGCCTCCTATGCCTATTTTCTTAAGTGTTCTTGTTAGAAAAGGATGCTGAATTTTGTCGAATGCTTTTTCTGCACCTATTGAACAGATGATATGGTCTTTATTTTTGTTTCTATTGATATGGTGTATTACATTTAAGGAATTGTTTATGTTAATCTAAACTTGCATCCCTTGGATGAAGCCTACTTGATTGTGATATACAATTTTTTTAATGAGTAGCTACAATCTATTATCTAAGATTTTGTTGATATTTTTGCATCGATGATATTCATTAGTGAAATTGGTCTATAGTTCTCCTTTTTGGTTAGGTCCTTTCCTGGTTTTGGAATCAAGGTGATGTTTGCTTCATAGACCATATTGGGGAAGATTCCTTCTTTCTCACTGTTTTGGACTAGGTTCTGCAGTATAGGTACAACCTCATCTTTGAAGGTGTGATAGAAGTCTGATGGGAAACCATTTGGTCCTGGGCATTTTTTTGTTGGAAGCTTTCTTATGGTTTCTACAATCTCAGTGCTTGATATTGGTCTGTTCAAGAGATCTATTTTTCCTTTGTAACAGAAAGAACCCGTCTTTCCTTCTGTTTTCCATTTGCCTTAAAATTGTCTTCCATCCCTTAACCCTGAGTTTTCATTTGTCCATCAAAGCTAGGTGTGTTTCCTGCAGACAACAAATGGATGGCTTGTGCTTTTTTATCCAAACAGTGAGCCTATGCATCTTCAGTGAGAAATTCAAGCCATTAACATTTATTGAGGTAATTGATAAGTGTGGTCGAATTCTATTCATCTTATTTTGTGAAAGTCCATTGCTAATTTTTTTTTTTTTAAGCTTTTGGCCAGGGCTGGGTTTGAACCCACCACCTTTGGTATATGGGGCAAGTGGTCTACTCCTTTGAGCCACAGGCATGGCCCTTATTTTTATCTTTTGCATCATTGTGGAAACTAGCTTTTGTTCTTTAGTTTGTGGATGTTTAGTTTGCTGGTGGTCCATTGTGATGGTCAGTGTGTAGAATAGGTCTTTCTTGCAGAACTGGTCTTGTGGCAAAATCCTCAATGTTTGCAAATCAGTAAATGATTTGATTTCTCACTCCATTTTAAAGCTTAGCTAAGCAGGATATAGAATTCCAGGATTAAAATTGTTTTATTAAAGTAGATTAAAGGCAGATGACTACTGCCTTCTGGCTTGAAAAGTTTCATTTGAGAAGTCCAAAGCCACCCTGATGGATCTGGCCCTGAAGATCCGTTGGTGCTTACTCCTGGCAGCTTACAGAATCTTCTCTTTTGTCTTGACATTGGACAGGTTCATGAGAATGTGTCTTGGAGAAGCTCTGTTTGAGTTGAGATGACCTGAGGTCCTATAGCCCAAAGGAGTGTGTCAAAATCTTTGATGATATTTGAGAAATTTTCATTTATGCTAGCCTCTAGTAGGGCTTCCACTCCTCTGGGACATTCTTTTTTCCCTTCTGGGATACCTATAACTCATATATTTGAATACTTCATGAAGTGCCATAATTCTGTCAGTGAAAGTTCTGCTTTATCTCTCTTTTTTCCTGTTTAAGCTTTATCCTATACATCTGAAATTCTTTCTTCTGCATGGCCCAGTCTGTTATCGATACTTTCTACTGCATCTTTAAGTTCCCTGATTGACTGCTTTAATTCCTTAAGCTCTGCTATATCCTTTCTGTATTCTCTATATCATTTGTCTCTTATTTGATTCCGTTTTTTGATTTCCTTTTGGTTATTTTCCACTTTCTCAGCAATTTCCTCCATTGTTTTTACCATCCATATTTTAAATTCCCCTTCTGGTATGTTTAACATTTCTTTATACATGGAATCCTCTGCAGTAGCTACCTCATGATCCTTTTGCGGGGGGTGGGGGGGCGGGGGGCGCGGGCGGGTGTTCATGTTGCCAGGGTTTTTCTGCTGTTTCTTCCTCATGAGTATTTTCTTTTTGTCTGTTTCCTTGCCCTACTTTTTCCTTTCACTTTCTCTTGCTTTTCGAGTTACCATTCCTCTGATCTAAGGTGTTGATGTGTTCTTTTGGTAACGAACTAAAAGGATGAGAAGACTGAAGAGAATGAAGGTAAAAGGTAAAAAAGAGAGAGAAAAGAGAAAGGAATGAGGATGAATAAAAGGGAAGATTGACAAAAAGGAGAGAGGAACAAAAAGAGAGAGACAGGAGTAATAGTGGTGTACATTAGGGTACTTTGACCCATACCCACACATCTTAACCTCTGGTAGGAGGAGACTGGGTTGAGTGGGTCCCTTGATGTCTGCAGCTCTTCACCAGCTGGAGCAGACACCAGACCCCACCTCCACCAAATTAAAAGAAAGACAAAAATACTATAAGTCACCCCAAACTAAACAAGCAAAATCTTAAGAGATAAAACTGGGGAAAAAAAACAAATAACAGGGGTTGAAAAGCTGGCAAAAATGAAGCCCTTATTGTTAAAGAGGGCAAAATATAATATATATAAAATATTTATAATAAATATATAAAATATTTATATAATATGATATAAAACTATATAACATAATATGTGATATAATATATATGATACAGTATATAATATATCACATATAAAATTATAATTATATAACATTTTAAATTCTTATATAGTATATGTTATAGTATAATTATATGATATATATTACATAATATATGATGATTATATTATATTATAATATATGATATAATTATATAAAAACTATATTGTTTTTTATTATATATATAGTTTTTTCTTTAAAAAATTTTTTTTTCAACTTCTGCCCCCCGATATTTTTCTTTTTCTTTTTTCTTCATTTTTCTCATGTAAATATAGTTTTTGACTGTTCCTTTCTTTAACAATGAGGGCTTCATCATATATATATTTATTTATATAAATATTAATAAGCCCTTCATTATATCTATATATCTATATAGATATCTCTTGCTGAATATTGCCTGGGCAACAGGTGATATTCTGGGGTTTGAGATGCTAATCATAATGCAGATACAGCTGTATAAGACGGAGACTGGAAGCATCTGCTGACTTCTTTGCCCTCAAACCTCGCAGGGTTGGGAGCCAGAAACTCTCCTCGTCTGCTCACTAGTCATACTTCAACCTTTCAAGTGTCCCTTGGGTTATCTATGGCTTTCCCCAGAAAGGGTGTGTCACTCGGATCTCTCCAAAAGTGGCTGCCCACTTATCAGGAGCACCAGTACTGGCCTCCCTCTAGGACCCCGAGGGCCAAACCTGCAAGGCAGCTCTCCCACAATGGCTGTGCATGGCCTGCAGCCAGACAATGAAGGCTCCTTTTTGCCACCAGTGGCTCAGTCCCAGCCTCTGGGCACTATTCAGTCACTTGCTCACGCTCAATTTACAATTGCCAAAATGTAAAAATTGCCTAAATGCCCACCAACCTAGGAATGGATTAACAAGCCGTGGTATATGTATACCATGGAATACTATTCAGGCATTAAAAAAGATGGAGACTTTACATCTTTTGTATTAACCTGTAGTGGAACACATTATTCTTAGTAAAGCATCACAAGAATGAAGAAGCAAGAATCCCATTTGCTCAGTTCCAATATGAGGACAATTAATGCCCTAGTACTGGTGGAGGTTGGGGGAAAGGGAGAGCAGAGAGAGGGAAGGAGGGAAGAGGATTGGAGGATCATAGTGTGTGACACACCTTTTTGGGGCAGGACACAATTATAAGAGGGACTTTACCTAACAAATGCAATCAATGTAACCTGCTTCTATGTACCCTTAATGAATCCCCAACAATAATAAAAAATAGTACCCTCAAAAAGTCACTTGCTCCCTCACTGCCCCCCTGCAAAAAGAAAAGAAAACCCACAGGGAGCACCTTTCCTATGTGCAAACTCTTGCCACTGCTATAACTGCTGCTACAACAACTGCCTTGGCCAGTCAGCCTCTGATTGCAAACACTTGCCGTTTTTCCACTGCTTTTGTCCTCCTCTTGGGGTTCTGAAGTCTCCTGATGCCTTTCTGTGTCCCCCAGGGGATGTTTCTGGGTAGAACCCACAAGCCAGAAGTGCCTGGAGTCTTCTCTCCCCAATCTCACTGAGCCTGGTTACAAAGAAGCTGTCACTCATCCTCCATCATTTTCTTTTTTGATTGAGCACCAGATAAAGTAAATTACATTGAATTTAGGAATCATATCATATGCAATATATATCTTTAACAAGTAGAATACTCAGAACTGTAGCAAGATGATCTCTAAGAGAGGCACGTCAGAAACAAACTCAGTATAGAGGGAAAGGTAGGGCCCCGGTTCCCATCTCATGCTCAGTCCGGGACATGTGCTCATTGAGTGAAATGGCCAAGTGGAACACACATGCTGTTTAATTCTCTCTCTCTGCCTTTTCTTTTCTGAGTGTTGTGTGCCTTAATTTGAATAAATTGGAGATTTTGTACATGGCGAAAATATGCTAGTTCACATGACAGGATCATCTGGGACACCCTTTGGTCATTTACTAAATTGTTAGAACATAAGATAAAGGAAATGAAGAGTTGATTCTCATGAGGACACTTCACAGGGAAAAAAAAAATGATGAAACCAGTTAAGATATTTGGTGAGTCTTCCCATGTGTGAGGCAATCTGATAGCTGTTTGGGAGGAAGAGCTGTATCATGACTATCTTTATCAGTGTTTTAGAGGCTCATACATTTTACAGTCTTTAAGAAAAATCTGACAGAGAATTGCCAACTGTTTTATTTTGGCTACCGAGTGCCTTTAAAAGAGAAAATATATTTAAACACACCAAAAAAAGTGAGAAGGAGATAATCCTGTAATAAAATATGGTCCTTTAAATTGAAAAAGTGGCTTTATAAAAATCACTCCTGCCTCCTACCTTTTGGCTGTGAAAACATCTTCCAAGGTCGTTACTGACTTAAATGTGAAACTGTGACACAGCATTTGAAAACGTAATCAACTTGACAAGTGAAAAATTAAGAATCCATTTACCTGGATGGAGTAAAGTATTCTTCTTAGTAAAGTATTGCAAGAGTGGATAAGTAAATATCCAATGTAATCAATACTAATATTAAACAAATATATAAACAATCACATGCTGATTTGTGAACAATGAAACACAAATATAGTCTAATATAGGGGCAGGGGGACGGGGGAGGAGGATTGGCAGAGGGAGGGAGGGCAGGAGGTGGGATCTCACCTAATGTGTGCATCACTAGGGCGTATAACATGCCCCTGGGTGAGGGGCTCTTTTATAACTGGAATTTTACCCAGGAAGTGAGAACAATATAATCTAAACATTTGTACCCTCATATTAATTTGAAGTTAAAAAAAAAAAAGAGTCAAATGAGTAGCATGGATGAGGGTATCAGGAGCCAAAAGGAGAGCGGGTGAGTCCTCCTTGCCACTTAGGTGGAGCTAGAGGAAAAGATTTAGGTGATCCAGTCACTAGGATAGGTTCTCCTTAAACACGCGCTGACTGACTTACTGACGGGGTAGTCTAGGACGGAAGGCTCCAGAGAAGCTATGTGATTTGGGATGGGCTTGAGGAATTAATTGACGATTTGGAAAGGTGGTCAGGGTAAGGAGGAAATTCCAGTTTCAAGCAAGAACAATGAGGAGATTATGGGTATGACAATGTTAAAAATATTAGAAGGGAGAAAGGTGCCTGGGGAGGTTCATGGCTCTCTAAGCCTTTCTTTTCTTTTCCTTTCTTTTTTTAATCTTCCCTTCCCTTCCCTTCCCTTCCCTTCCCTTTCCCTTTCCTTTTCTTCTTTTTTGTCTCTCTCTCCCTCCCCCTCTCCCTTTTCTCTCTCCCTCCTTCCCCCTCTCTCCTTTTTCTCTCTCCCTCCCTCCCCCCTCTCCCTTTCCTCTCTCTCTCTCTCAATCTTTCTCTTCTTTCTGCTTAATGTGAAGGTACAAATGACCAAATCAGAATATTTGCATTTGTTAGGTAAAGCTACCCCTTGTAGCTATGTCCTGTGTCCTAAAGGTGTATCATACACTCCTACATTGTGCCCATTCAGTGGGAGCATCACAAACCCTCCCTTCGCTCCCAAAGGGTCATGATCTAATGATTCAAGTGAGGTAAAAACCTAGCAATTATCCTTAAATTCAGTAGTACAATGGTCACAGACATGGAATATTCAGGTAAAATAATCTTCAGAGAAACAAAGAAATATGTTTGTTGTTTAAACTGACAATTATGGCTTTGCTACACAGCTATATTCCCATAGACAATTGTATATGGGGGAATGGGGGAATAGGCAATTATATAAACTGGTATTGTGATTTTTGGTATTGCATGGTAATTGTCCTGCTATATCACCAGTCAAAGTATCTTTGTGTGGATGTTGGTGACAGGAGACAATGAGGCAGAGGAAAAGAATCCTAGGACTGGATTATTGGTAGTTAAGCATTTATAGCTTCAACATAAATTTTAGTCTTTCTTACTGCTTTACAAAACAGATCAGAGAATTTGAGGGACTTTCTCTAAAATGAAAGTTTTTTGTTTTTTGTTTTTTTTTTTTTTTGGTGGTTTTTGACCAGGGCTGGGTTTGAACCCACCACCTCTGGCATATGGGGTAGGCGCCTTACTCCTTTGAGCCACAGGCGCCACCCAAAAGGGTTTTTTTAAGAATGCTATTGTTTTTAAGCATCCATGATCCCTTTTTTTTTTTTTTTTTTTTTGCAGTTTTGGTGCCAGGTTTGAACCCACCTCCTCTGGTATATGGGGCTGGTGCAAACTCGTTTGAGCCACAGGCGCCATCCATGATCCATTTTTTTTTTAAGTTGCTGAATTGAAATATTGAGAAGAAAAAGCATTTTGAAGATGGCCAATTAACCACAGTGGTGACTGACAGAAATGGCAAAGCCATAATCAGAGATTTGGGAACCGACTGCTAAGTAACCAAAAGTTTCACATTAGCTATCACTTCTCTTTTGACTGGTGGTGGTGTTAGTGACAATACAGCCAGACATGGTATTACACGATTTCGTCATTAATTATCACAACCTGGATTGTATCCATTTCTTTTCATCTTAACACCCCATCCTGTCTGGGAAATCACTTTCTTTTTTTTTTGGAGACAGAGTCTCAAGCTATCCCCCTGGGAAGAGTGCCATGGCATCATAGCTCATAGCAACCTCCAACTCCTGGGGCTCAAGAGAGTCTCCTGTCTCGCCTCCCAAGTAGCTGGGACCACAGGCGCCCGCCACAACGCCAGGCCATTTTTTGGTTGCAGCCATCATTGTTGTTTGGCGGGCCCGGGCTGGGGATGCGAACCTGCCACCTTAGGTGTATGTGGCTGGCACCTTAGCCGCTTGAGCCATAGGCGCCGAGCCGGGAAATCACTTTCAATACATGCAGTAACGCCTGGTGCTTTTCCCCATCCACTCTTACAGCCCCTCTAATTCCTTTTCTGCCTGGAGGTGGAAGCAATATTTTTTAAATGCAAACTAGATCATATCTCATCCCCACTTTACATCCTTCAAAGGCTGTTCAAGATTTTTAGGAGAAAGTTCAGCCCAATTATCCTCACTCTGAGTGGCTGAATTCTGTATCCTCCTTGTTCCCTTACAAATTGCTATCTTCCTTTCTCCATTCTGGAATTTACTGAAGTGTGGTACTTGATAGATCACGTAATTATTTTATTATTTTAGACCTACTACATAAGTATTTTAAAATGTAGACCCACATAAACTTTATCTTTATTTGTTTGTTTTCAGAAACAGGTTCTCACTATGTTGTCAAGCTGGTCTTGAATTCCTGGCCATAAGCAATTCTCCTAGGTCCCTAGGATTATGGACGTGAGCCACTGTGCCCAGCCGTAAGCAGGCTGAACTTTCAGTAGGCTTACAGAGATTCTGATATAAATTAGAATTAGAAAACCACTGCACAATTCTCTATTCAAATATGTTCATTTATTTCCTATTTCAGGATCTTTAAATGTGTGTTTTCCCCTGCCTAGAATGTTGAGTTTTTCCTCTTGTTCCCAGATTAATATCTAATTATGCCCCAGATTCCAATTTACATGTTGTTCACTGAGGGAAGTCTTCCCTCAGAATCCCAGACTAAATGAAATTTACATATATATTCTCTTCAATTCTTAAACATTTCTTTTGTAGTACTTGGTATGTTGGTAATCAAGTAGTTAACTTGTTTATATTCTTATCTCCTCTGCTAAACTGTAAGCTCCCTGAGGGTAACCAGTTTTATCTCCTTTCTTATAAGGGTTTGCTATGTTCTATACTTCTTATACTTCTTTTTTTTTTGAGACGGAGCCTCAAGCTATCTCCCCTGGGTAGAGTGCCATGGCATCACAGCTCATAGCAACCTCCAACTCCTGGGCTCAAGTGAGTCTCCTGCCTCAGCCTCCCAAGTAGCTGGGACCACAGGCGACCACCACAACGCCCAGCCATTTTTTTTTTTTTTTGGTTGCAGCCATCATTGTTGTTTGGTGGGCCCGGGCTGGGGATTCAAACCTGCCACCTTAGGTGTATGTGGCTGGCGCCTTAGCCACTTGAGCCACAGGCGCCGAGCCTATGTTCTATACTTCTATTGCACCTGGTGACCACCTTAATCCTTGTTCATATCACAATGCCCTACAGTTTTCTACTAGTTCATGTCCTATACCAGAGCATGAATTTTTCCAACGGGGAGAGGAACCACATTCTTTTACTGTGGTAACACACACGTATACAATTTGCCATCTTAACATGTGATATTATTTCATTTATTTATATCTTCCTCAATTTATTTTAGCAATGTTTTGTAGTTTTCATTGAACAACACTTTCACTCCTTGTTTAATTACTAAGGTTTTTTCTTTTTCGATGCTATTGAAAATGGAATTGTTCCTTTTTAAATTGTTCCTGTCAGTGTGTGGAATAGTGGCTGTTTGACCTTGTGTGTTGACTTTGTATCCTGCCATGTTGCTGAATTAATTTATTAGTGCTAGTAGATTTTTGGTGAACTCTTCAGGGTTTTCTACTTGTAGATCCTATCACCTGTAAACAGTGATAATTTTATTTCTTCCTTTCCAATTTAGATTGCTGTGCATTTCTTATTCTTGCCTATTTGGTCTAGCTAGAATTTCCAGTGCACTAGCTATGTTATTTGTTGTGAGTTTTTCATACATAGCTTTTAGTATGTTGGGATAGTTTCTTTCTATTCCTAGTTGGTTATATGCTTTTCGTTATAAAAGCATGCTGATTTTTGTCAAATGTTTTTTCTGCGTCAGTGGAGATGATTATGCAGGTTTACTTTTTTCATTCTATTAATGTAGTGTATCATATTGATTGATTTTTTTTATATATTGAAACATCCTTGCATTTTAGGAATGAATTTAATTTGGTCATGGCACATAACTGTTTTAATGCACTTCTGAATTGGATTTGCTAATATTTTACTGAGGATTTTTCTATCAGTGTTCCTAAGGAATATTGGCCTGTAGTTTTCTTGTAGTATCTTGGTGTCGCTTTGGTATCTGGGAAATCATAGAATGCATTTGAAAGTGTTTTTTCATTTTAAATTTTTTGGAAAAGTTTAAGAATATTGGGGGTTAGTTTTTAATTAAATATTTGGTAAATTCTCCAGGGAAGGAATCAGGTCCAAGGCTTTTCTTTCTTGGGAAATTTTTGATGACTGATTCAATCAAAAATTGCCTAGAATGTATTGGTTTATTACGTATTTTTGTTTCTTCATGATTTGATCTTGGTAGATTATGTGTTTTAGGGCTTTGCCCATTTCACACAGGTTATCCAATTTGTTCGCAAACAATTGTTTGTAGTACACTGTTATAATTCTTTATATTTCTCAGGAATCAGTAGCAATATCCCACTTTCTATAATTATAGGAAGTATTTAAATATAAGAATACTTATAAATTTAAGTATTCTCATTTTGTTAGTTCAAGTCAAGATTTGAAAATTTTATTGATCTTCTCAAAGAACCATCTTTTACTTTCATTGATTTACCTTTTGTTTTTCAATTCTCTATTTAATTTATCTCTGCTCTAATCTTTATTATTTGCTTACTTCAACTAAGTTTTAGGTTTACATTGTTCTTCTTTTTCCATTTCCTTAAGTTGTAAGGTTAGGCTATTGACTGATACCTTTCTTGGTGTTCTTTTTTTTGTTGTTTTTTAATGTTAAGTGTTTCCCCTTCCACATTCCCCACTTTGCACTACTTTTGTTGCCCCACCGCTTTGGCATAGCATCTTTTTATTTTCATTTGTCTCTATTTTCTAATTTCTCTTGTGACTTCCACTTTCATACATTAAGAACATGTTAAGAATATGTTAACCTCCACAGATTTATAAATTTCCAAATGTTACTTTTGTTATGGATTTATAAATTCATCTAGTTGTGCTCAGAGAAGGTAATTTTTAAGATCTCTATCTTCTAAGTCTATTGAGACTTAATTAGTGGCCTAATGTGTGATCTCTCCTGGAAAATGTCCCATGTGCACCTGAACAGAACGTGTACTCTATTTTTGCTGGGTGGAATGTTCTTTATCTGCCTGGTAAATCTAGTAGGCTTGTTATGATAAATATTCTATCTCCTTACTTATGGCTCGTTGTTATATCATGATTGAGAGTAAGTTATTGAAGTCGCTATTATTGTAGAACTGCCTACTTCTCCCTTTAATTCTATCAGTTTTTGCTTTATATATTGTGGTAGTCTTCATATATTGTGAAAACTCAAACGTTCTTAATTATTATGTCTTCTTGCTGCATATTAAATATTTCATTTAGATATAATTTCCTTCTTTGTCTCTTGGAAACCTTTTTAATTTAAACTCCATTGTGTCTGACATTAGCATAACCACCCTTACTCTCTTTTGGTTACTGTTTGCCTTTATTTTCCTGTCCTTTCAGTGTTTTTTTTTTTTTAATTAGCTTTTATTTATTTATTTATTTTTTGCAGTTTTTGGCTGGGGCTGGGTTTGAACCCACCACCTCTGGTATATGGGGCCAGTGTCCTACTCCTTTGAGCCGCAGGCACCACCCCTCATCCTTTCAGCTTTAATCTTTTTGTGTCTTTGGATCTGAATGCTCATCAACAGCATATAGTTGGGTCATGTTTTTTATTTATTATGTGAATTTCTGTCTTTTATTAAAGAGTTTAAGCCCTTTACATTTACACTATCTACTAATATAGGGAATTTACATCTGTCATTTTGCTATTTGTTATCTACACACCTTATAGCTTTTAGCACGTCATTCCCTGCACTGCTGTCTTCTTGTTCAGTTTTTTTTTTTTTTTTTGGCAGTGAAACACGTAAGTTTTTTAAATTCCCCTTTTGCATTCTACAGCTATTTTGTGATTATTACAACTGTGTTTAACATCCTAAGGTTATAATGCCCTAATTTGAATTTATAGCAGCTTGATTTCAATAACATACAAAAACTTCTCCTTAAACAGCTCTATCCTCACCCTTTTCAGTTGTTGGTACCAAAAATTACATATTTACATACTGTATGCCCCAAACATAAACTAACATTTCTATATTTAAGAGTAGCATTTAGCATTATTCTCTTAAATTATGAAGAAAGCAAAATATGGAGTTACAAATCTTTGTTACAGTTATTCCCACTTTTATAATTGCCCATGTATTTACCTTTTTTGAGATCTTCATTTTGTTCTTCAAATCACTGTCTATTGTCTTTTCATTTCACCCTGCAAGATTGCCTTGAGAATTTCATGAAGTGCAGGGCAGTGCATTCTCTCAGTTTTTGTTTATCTGGAAATGTTTTAATAACTCCCTCACTTTTAAAGAAGAGTTTTGACCAATATAGGATTCCTGGTTTTGTATTTTTCCACAGCACTTTGAATGTATCATCCCAGTGCCTTTTCATCTCCAATGTTTTACAAAAAAAAATCTGCTATGATCTCATTGAGATTCCCTTATGTGTGATAAGTCAGTTTTCTCATGATGCTTTCAGGATTCTGGGTTTTAAAGTTTAATTATAAAATGCCTTCATGTGGGTCTTTCTGAGATCATCCTGGAGTTTGTTGAGCTTCCTGCATGTTTATAGACGTGTCTTTCATCAAATTTGAGAAATTTTGTGCCATTGTTTCTCCAAATATTGTCTCTGTTCTTTTTTCTACCTCTGGAATTCCTGCAATGTTTGTGTTAACCCATTTGAGAGTATCCTGCTATTTCTTAGATCTTTTAGGTTCTTCAGTCATTTTTCTTTCTGTTTTATGGTTTTTCTCAAACTTGATAATTTCCATTGTTCTATCTGCAAGTTCAAATCTGCCTATGGATATCTTTTGTAATTAATTAAACTTCTGTTTGTAATTTTTAGCTGCAGAATTTCTTTTTGGTTTCTTTTTAGATTTTCTATTTCTTTATTGATATTTACATTTCTTCATATTTATTTATTTATTTATTTCACCTCTTTCTTTAGTTCTACGAGGATCACAAGGTTTTCTCAGGGATAGTTTCCGTTGCTTTATTCATTTTCCTTTTAAATGGGCCATATTCTGATGTTTCTTCATATGACTTACAATTTTTTATTGCTGAAAATTGGACATTTGAACCTAATAATGGGGTAACTCTGGGAATTGGATTCTTCTCCTTTTCTAGGGTTGGCTTTTATTTTGAATTGTTACATTCTGTATCTGTGTTAAAGATTAGCCTGAGATGTCAACTGAAGGTCTTCTCAGGACTTTTCTGAGCCTTTTCTTTCCCTGGGCATGCCAAGTTGCCTTATAATTTCTGCAGCTGCTTTTGCCTGTCCTAGTCTTTAATGGCTGGCCCCCAAAAGGGGAAAAAGAAAAAATAAAGTGGGGGAAAGAGCATGCTAGTCTTTTCAATTCCCTAGAAGTAATTTTAACTTGAGGGGAGATGCTTGTAGCAATGGGGGAAAGTGCAACAACAATGCCTGTACCTCTTTGATCAGAAGTAGCAATCACTGATTAGAACACAGATCATCAATATTGGATTTAGGGTCCTTTTTAGCCTCTCTGTCTTCCCCAAGCTGTGTATAGGTTGCTTCAGGAAGACTACATAGCTGTTTACCACAGAGCTGGAAGTGGGGATAGGTAGCTTTGGCCTAAGAGTTGAAATAAAATGAAATTAACTGCAACTTACTATTCAAGCATCTCCCTGGAAGTTGCACATCTCAACAGACTCTAGAGTTCCAAAATACAGTAGAGGCTCTGCAAGTTGACCACTCAAGAGGCTGGAACAAACTGGTCAACATAAGGACCTAGGCCTACTATACTAATACAAATGTGTAGGGCATGTCTGGTCTGGGAAAATTAGGTTAAGGACTGGGTCAAAGTAGGGAGGTGGTCAACTATGGAGGCCCTACTGTAGTTATATCAGACAGATTCCACCAGTGCAGTTGTCTAAGTGGAGAGACAGATTCCTGTTGATCCTTCCAACTTTTCCATTTTTCTAGACTCCTCTCTTGGGACCAATCACATTTCAAACACTATCACTATGTAGCAGAGTAATTGGAACATAGGAGGGCCATTAATAAATGCTTAATAAACAAATGTGTGAATGGCTGTTGTACCAGTATGATTTGTTATTTTAGGGAATGGAGTGTGATTTCGGAATTTCCAAATATGTGAAATTCTGAAAGCTCTTAATATTCTACATTAAAAAATTATTATCCACTCTTTCCAATCACAGGTATCACAGAGATTTCATTGGTCTTCAATCTATTTTAACTTATGTTGTGTACAATCTATGGACTAGAAGAAAACACAGAACATTTTTGACCTTGAATTAGGAAGAGAGTTCTTAGATATAAAACCAAAACCACAATCCATTAAAAGGAAGTTTGAAAATTGAACTTCATAGAAATGAAGACTTTTGGTCTATGTATTGTACCCCATAAATGCATTAATGTACACAGTTATGATTTAATAAAAATATCGTTAAGAGGGTAAAAAAAAAAAAACAATTGAAAAACACAAACTGAGATAAAATCACATCTCTGATAAGTGATTTGTATTGATCTTACATAAGAACTCCAGAAGGCAATAATGAGAAAACCATTACCCCAATTTTTTAAATTGAGCAAAATATTTTCACATTAAAGAGAGAATATAGGGGCTTGGTGCCTGTAGCTCAGCAGCTAGGGCGCCAGCCACATACATAGGAGCTGGCGAGTTCACCCGGCCTGGGCCTGCCAAACAACAATGACAAGTACAACCAAAAAAAAAAAAAAATAGCTGGACGTTGTGGTGGGCGCCTGTTGTCTAGCTACTTGGCAGGCTGAGGCAAGAGAATCACTTAAGTCCAAGAATTTGAGGTTGCTGTAAGCTGCGACACCATGGCACTCTACCGAGGGCAACATAATGAGACTCTGTCTCAAACAAAAAAAAAAAAAAAAAGAGAGAGAGAGAGAGAGAGAAAGAGAGAGAGAATATAGGAATAGCAATTAGGCAATACAAAGAAGCTTAATATTTTTAATTATTGGAAAAATGCAAACTTAAATTTCAATGTGATAACACATCTATTAGAATGACTTAAATAAATAAATACAAAATATCAGTTAATATCCCATCCTGGAAAAGATGTGGAGCTACTGAAACTTCTCCACATTGCTCGGAGGACTAAAATGGTGCAGCCACTTTTCAAAGCAGTTTGGCAGATTTTTGTAAAGTTAAACATATACTCACCATATGTTCCAGTGATACCACACCTAGGTATTTATCCAAGCTAAATGAAATCTTATGTTCACAGCAAAATCTGCATGTGAATGTTTATAGGGGCTATGTTAGTGACTATCCAAGACTGGAATTAATTCAAACTGAGGAACAATTAGACAATGAAATAACACTCAGCAATCAAAAGTGCTCTACTGATATACACAATAATAGATGGATCTCAGTCCCATGTCTCCATGTGAGAGAAACCAGACCTAACATACTATATAATGAGGAGTATCCATTTTATTTGACATTCGGAAAAAAGGCTAAGTTACAAGAATGGGAAACAGATCAGTGGTTGCTGGGGGTTGAGGGTGTAAGGAGTGGTTCATTACAAAGGGGCCAGCAGGAATTTATGGGGATTATTAAACCATTCTGTATTTTGACAGAGGTGGTGGTTATAAGGCTGTATGGATTTGTCAAAACTCACAGAGGGGTACACTAAAAAGGGCGAATTTTAACTGTATATAAATTATACCTTATCATAAAAATGAAAAGAAATGTCAGCAGCAGAAACTTTTTTTTTTTTTTGGTGAATAATTTATACTTTCAAAGCCCAGGTGCTACAATTCCGTTCCCTGTTCTGAATATAAGCAATACCAGCATGGATGGTTGCATGCCTGTTTAAGAAGAAATGTAAGACAAATTATAGATTTAAATAGCCCTAACTGTTGTCTAAAAGTAGAAGTCATTAAAAGCTATTTGACTAATAGCAGCTGGAGAAAAATATCTAGGTTCATGCTAGAGTGTTCCATTGCTGAGTGACTAGACTTCAGATAGCGTGATTGGCTGGATTCTGGAAGTGCACGTGTGTTACCAGTCTACCTATTAATTACCTTCAGCTTTAGGCCTTCCATATAATGGGTTCCCATTCTAGAATAGTTCCCCCCATTTAAAATTCCATGACTTTTCAGTCTGATCCTGGGCTTATTTTTATCTCATTTATTTGTGGAAATAATTTCAGTTTGGTCTTATACTGTGGATAAACCACCGTCTTATAGAAAAACCTAAATTTCTGCCAGTAACTCATTTGAAGGACTGACGTCTGGGGGAACACAGAGGAATGTCAGGGTCTTTCTTGGCTCATTCTCATTTCATGGGGAAAGGTCAGTAATTCAAGACAAGTCCTGTTTTACGTCTCTATAGGGGTCACAGAAAGCCTGTCATACTCATATAGTGAACAAGTCCCACTCCATGTTATAGCCAGGAGCAAAAAATTCTTACATGCCAACATGATCTTTAACGCTTGAGGTTAGATCATTTAAGATCATTTAATTATACCCATGCCCGTTATTTATAAAACAGAGATAGTTGGCCTTTTAAATGATAAAGTTCCATTCTTCATTTCCCTTTCCTATCAAATCTCTACCCATCTGTTTTTCCCAGTAACATTTAGTCCTTTGAAGGAGGATGCGTGTTTTTCAAATGACATTGACAAACAAGTCCTGCGTCCTGGACCAGCAGAGTAGTAATTCAATTATCTCCACCAGGCTTGTGACCACCGACAGTGGCTCTTTTATCACCAGTTCTGTTGCCTTCAGTAGTTTCCAGCCTCCCCTGTGTGCTGACACGTGCTTACTCCTAGACATTTAAATAATTTCCTTTATGCAGGTCTTGATTAGCTATCAGAAATCAATATTTTGAAGACTTCTTCCCCACGGATTACTATCATTTCAAAATCAAAATATTTTGCAATTGCCGAAAGCTCTCAGGAATATTCTGTGCATGAGCTGACAGCAAACTGTAATCAAATTGTCAAGCAATTGCTCCGACTGTGGCAAAGTGAGAATGTTAGATTACATGTGTCAGCACGGGAAGATAACGGCTGCGCAGTGAACTGCATGCTGAAGGCTTGATAAGAGAGGGAAGTTGATCGCTGTAAACTGCAACCTGCTGTAGACAGCGGTGCCACCTCAGCATTCCTGCCTCAGCATTAGGAATCCTTTATGATCAATAAAGAGTCTCCCTTTAACCGTTTGAAAAGCATCCTGAAAATTCCTGGCAAAATGTCTTTCTGTCAATTAGTTTGTGCTGATCCGCAAAGCTTGAGTAACTAGTAGTTTTGGATGGGTAATACGGACCCATCTTTCTCAAGCTGTATCAAATAACCTTAATATCTTCATTTCAATGAACGAGTAGGATAACAAGAGAACAAATGCCTTCCTGCTAAAATAGATAAATTCTTTATCCGGTAGCCCGCTTTCTTGGGTATTGAAAGATTTATTGCCAATCTCTTCCGCGGGTCCCCCCCCCCCCCCGGTTGCTGGAAGACCCTTAAGGTTCTCCAATACTTTCCCGTCGTCCTTCCAAGGCGGCTTGGCAGCCTCCCCACAGGCTCCCAGGGCCATCCATTATTCATTGCCTCCTGTGCTGTTGCTATCTCTGAGCCCTAAGCACCCTGCATCTACTGTGCCTTCTCCCCCAGAGGCAGGGAAAGTCTGTGGAGTTTGAGGTCGGCATTCACTGGCTTCTTCAGTCTTTTATCCATCTTGGCAGTCCGATATTTCGAGGTGCTGTTATTTATTATTCGGTTTTAAAATCAGGGTGACTGATATTGTGGTATGCTTGGTGTTTACCAAATGAATACATATTTAATGATGTGCATTATTTATGAAGTGAAGAATTATTCTACTCAACTGTATCTTTTGGTAATTTATTGTTTCCTCTTTTAAAAAATAATCTTTTTTCCCCCCCTCCCAGTTTGCTTTATACGTCTATTCCTGCACATTGGGTTCAATATTCTGAACACCTCGCTATTTTCTAGAGTGAGTCTGGCACGTTGGGAAGCAACATGAACTCTTTGGGGCCTTTGGCTACCACTCTTTAATTGCCTATTTCAAAACCCTGAAAGGAACCTTTGCCTTTCAGAGAGTTGTTGCAGTTCCCTGGAGCATTAAACTTCTTCCAAGGGGGCAGTTAGGCTCTGTCAGGCACAAAGTTTTTAAAGCACATTATCTGCAGATCTTAGGGTAGTCTTAGATGGGGGCACCTTTTTTATGGAGTGCAGGCTGTGAGTAGTCTTAGTACCTGAAGGAAGGGACTCTAGAAGCTTCTAGCACTCATGTTTGGGTGTGCTAGGTCTCTCTGGGAAGATGTTCCCTGGCTCTTGGCGCCTACTGCCAAGGATGAGTACAGGTGCATAGCGGATGATGGCATGATCACAAATATGAGGCAGTCAAAATCAACACACATCTACTCAGGACAAGAGCACACAAACCAGGAGGAAAATACATCTCAAAGAGCGAGATGGGTCCCACTGCATGAGTGGACATTCTGAGCACATACCTTCTTTTATAAGCTGACTCAGCTAGCTGGTTTGCCCCTCCTTTCCTGGCAGGATTACCTGTAGCTTTTGGGGCAATTGACACTTTGGGGTTATATAACAGAACTTCTTGATACATATGTATCTTGCCTCAAACTTTCCTGAAAAACCTATAGGGATCAAAATTTACAATTTTAATTATACAATAAAATGTCTATACTTCCCAAAGCAATCTACTGATTCAATGCCATCCCTATTAAAATACCAACATTGTACTTTCAAGACTTGGAAAAAATGATTCTTCGTTCTGTATGGAACTAGAAAAAAAACCATATAGGTAGTTCTTAGTAATAAAAGCAAAGCCGGGGGCATTGGCTTACCAGACCTTAGGCTGTACTACAAGGCCATGGTGGTCAAAACAGCATGGTATTGGCACAAAAATAGAGATGTAGACATTTGGGATCAAATAGAAAACCAGAAAAATGAAACTAACATCTTACAGCCACCAAATCTTTGATAAACAAAACAAGAACATACACTGGGGGAAAGACTCCCTATTCAATAAATAGTGCTGGGAGAACTGGATATCCACATGTAAAAGACTGCAATGACCCGTACCTTTTTCCACTTATAAAAATTGATTCAAAATGGATAAAAGACCTAAATTTAAGGCATGAAACAACAAAAATCCTCAAAGAAAGCATAGGATAAACACTTGAGGATATTGATCTGGGGAAAGACTTTATGGAGAAGACTTCTGTGGCAATTGCAACAACAATAATAATAAACAAATGGGACTTAATTCAATTGAAAAGCTTCTGTACTGCTAAGGAGACAGCAACCAAAGCAAATAGACAACCTACATAATGGGAAAGGATATTTGCCTATTTTGAATCAGACAAGAGCTTGATAACTAGGATCTAGAGAGAACTCAAATAAATCCACATGGAAAAAGCCAACAATCCCATATATCAATAGGCAAGAGCCACGAATAGAACCTTCTCTAAAGAAGACAGACGAATGGCTAACAAGTATTTTAAAAAATACTCATAATCCCTAATGATTAGAGAAATGCAAGTCAAAAACACCCTGAGGTATCATCTAACCACAGTGAGAATGGCCCACATCATGAAATCTCAAAACCGCAGATGCAGGCGCAGATGTGGAGAGAACGAAACACTTTTACACTGCTGGTAGGACTGCAAACTAAAATAACCTCTTTGAAAGGAAGTATGGAGAACCCTCAAAGAACTCAAGCTAGACCTCCCATTTGATACTGCAATCACTGACATCTACATAGAAGGAAAATAATCCTTTTACCACAAGGACACTTGCATTAGCTCAATTTACAATTGCCAAAATGTGGAAACCTCCTAAATACCCACCAACCCAGGAATGGATTAACAAGCTGTGGTATATAAATACCTGGAATACTATTCAGCCATTCAAAGATGGAGACGTCCTTTGTATTAACCTGGATGGAAGTGGAACACATTCTTCTTAGTAAAGCATCACAGGAATGGAGAAGCAAGAATCCTATGTACTCAATTTTGATATGAGGACAATTAATTCCCTAGTACGTGGTGGGGGGTGGGGAAATGGGAGAGCAGAAAGAGAGAGAAGGAGGGAGGGGGTTGGGGAAAGGGGAGATTAGAGAGAGGGAAGGAGGGAAGTAGGTGGGAGAAGATCAGAGAGAGGGAAGGAGGAAGAGAGGTGGGGAAAGGGAAAAGCAGAGAGGGAAGGAGGGAGGGGGGAGGAGTCTTGGTGTATGACACACCTTTTTGAGGCAAGACACAATTATAAGAGGGACTATACCTAGCAAATGCAATCATTGTAACCTGGTTTCTGATACCCTCAATGAATCCCCAACAATAAAATAATAATAATGATGTGCCCAGTAGGCTTAGTTAACTGTAAGGTTACCAGGGACTTCTCACTATCTGTTCTACCTGGGGAAGAGTCCCTAGCCCTGACTTGGTTCTTACTCCCCCCCCCCACCCTGCTACACTCCCCTCAGTCTTCTTTTCTATGAAGGAGACAAGCTGGGGATGTCTGGGGGAGTACATCTCCACCCAGGCACTGCTGCTCCCACCCTACCCATGAAGGGAAGAAGCTGGGGCTTGAGGCAACATGTCTCCCCTAAGTCAGAAAGAGAGACCCTGGGGACCAAGACAGTACCTCTCCAGGCCGTGGGTGTTTAGGAGGCCCTGGTGCTGCTTGAACAGAGCTTCTGCAGCAGGAGGGCCTATCTGTGTGAGCTTGGCCGTGCTTGGTGGAGGGAGGCGGGGTGCGAGCAGGTGGTATCCAAGCCAGACCAGCACTGCTCAGCAGGTGTATTGGCTCCAGTCATCTCTTCAGTTCCATCCCTAGCCCCTCATGTTCTATTCCACACTCCTCTAGGCTTGAGGCAACACAGATAACTTTGGGGAGTAGGTGATAAACTTCTCTGTATGTATTTTCACACACACAAAAAGACAGCACTTTTTAATTGCCCTTTCAGGCGAGGGCTTAAAAATAGTAAATAACCTGGCACATGATACGTGTCCCAAACAGGTCATGAGTTTTCAAATACTTACATTGTGAAAGAGAGTATTTCTTATTCCCTCACACACAAATATTTTGGGGGTATATAATACAGTAAGACATGTTGGAGTTTCTTAAGATAGGTTACAATAAATCTTTGGTCAACAGTATTTGGGGTCTCAGGTCAATAACTGTCCCAATCCTGTGTTTATAATTGCTATCTAGGGTCAAGGAGTCCCTGGCCAGCATCCGAGGTCCTCTGGTAGAGAAGTTTATAGAAGGGGCCTCAGCTGTTGGCTGGGTCAATGGTCAGAACAGAAAATCAACAGCAACATTTAGTTTTCTGTGGCCTTGCTTTGTCTGCCTGTATATTCTAGAGTATTTTGTCTTCACCTACCCAGTGTCCTAGGTTTCAAGGCAGTACTAATGGTGCTTTCATCATTGTCACAATGCTTACCACAGGGCTGGGGGCACAGCAATAATAATGTTCTGATTTCAATATTTACACCTGTGTAGTGATTTCAATTTTACAAAACTCCTCCAATCTTAAGACTGTGAGATAAATATTATACACAGATACAAAGCCACCCTATTTAAAGAAGAATGTTGCCTGGCTTAGAAAATGCACCACTGCCATTTAAATCCATTGTTTTTAAGGACGCCTTACTGAGCTCTCCCCTTTCTCTGTTAGGCTTGACATCATCATCTCCTGGGTTTAGCAGACGTGAATCTCTTTCCCCTCTGTTCCCTTAACGATTTGTTATACACCTGTTTTTAACCATTCTCACATTTTATCTGTATTATTTTTGTTTGTGTGTGTTTAGTGCTCCTTTGGGTATGTGAAAGGTTGAGGCAGAAAGCAAGCCTCACTCACCTTTGTATTATCCTGTAAATGGCATAAAGACACATTCTTTGCAGGCACTTAGTAAATGTTTGAATTGAATTCTGGGAAACACCTAATGCAACATCTCCTTGTTCAATGCACTTTATGATGAAGAGAGGTATTGCACAAATAAATTGTCTTTTATATTCTGTAGGCCCTGAGACCATATTTTCAAAAATACAATGTTGTGTAGCCATGAGAACTATCAAATAAACAATGCTTTTGCTAAAATGTGATTTTAAATTTGTAAACTGGTTTATTTAAGTATACATTAGATCTCTATACCTTTTCTACTTATAAGTTCAAGCCAGATTTACTTGATAAAATAATATGAAAATAATACTTTAAAAAAAATTATAAACTGAAGGACGGTAAAAGTTTATCCTTTCAAAATGTGACTTGGGGCTCGGCGCCTGTGGCTCAATTGGCTAAGGCGCCAGCCACGTACACCTAAGGTGGTGGGTTCGAATCCCCAGCCCGGGCCCGCCAAACAACAATGATGGCTGCAACCAAAAAATGGCCAGGCGTTGTGGCGGGCGCCTGTGGTCC
>CAUYQV010067278.1:0-12777 GCA_963574575.1 Galagoides demidoff
ATTTTGCACCACCCACAAAGATTCTTATAACTTGGACTAGATGTTAATTCCTATGACATTTTTGCCTGTTGAAATTGTTCAAGGGCTATCTCAAACTCGGCTTTTCCCAAATATTTCCCCACATCAAATGTTTGCTTTCTCACCTCTGAAAATTGTCTTGCACTCTATATCTCCATCTACCTTATGGTATATTAATTTGTATATTTGTCTTATTGTCTAAGTTAACTAGCTGTTGCCATCGTAATGCTACATGAAAAACAACCCCAAATGTGAGTGGACGACAACCACTATCACTGATTTTTCTCCTTTTTCTGTTTGTAGTATTATCCTATGGCCAGTGGCTATCAGTGCTTGTTATTTTCATGGCGATCACAGTGAAGCATCAGAAGACAAGCACACACACATTTGAAGCCACCGCTACATCATGCACACTGTCATTCCTAGTGCCACGGCAAGTCAGACGGCCACCCTGAAGTCAATGGGACAGTTACGTACATTTCATGTACACTGGTGTAAGGCGTGCCAATGGCACAAGGCAAGGGAGTAAGAAATTGAGAAAATTATCCACGTCCATATTATGAATAGCATAGGGCAAGCTCTATTACGCCAAATATGTATGGCTCATTCATAGAATCTAAGTAGCTAAGTAAGTGCTTTAAAAGCATTTACTTTCTCAATTAATTCACAGTAGAATACCTGAAATCCAAGGTAATCCCATTTCTCCTAAAGGGTCTGGCACTCAGATAACACACAACAAATATTTGCTGAATTAATTTCCGGAAGAAAGAGAAATTCAGAATCTCATATATGGTCCCTTGCTGCACATCAGGCCCCTAAGTGGGACTTCTTTATACAGTTAGTGCACTTCTAGAAGCCACAAAAGATCCCACTCAAAAACCCTGCCAATGGCACTTTAATGTTTCAAAATTGTGCACTTTAAGAATCAGGTAGTGTCTGGAGAGATTAAAAGAGGATTATCACCCTCATGGTCTCTATTCAATCCCTTCTGTGGTTTGTTGCACAAAGCAGGGAATTACACCCAGGAGAGAGACACACCCGGCCTGCCTTTGTGGATGAGCCTTAAAATCAAGCTGGATTTACTTCTCTGGGGGCTCGTTTTTTCTATTTCTCATTTTTATTTTATAACTTCCATTAGACATAAATCTCTACCATATCTGAAGAATTGAATTAGTTTGGTAAGTGGGAACAAAATTGTTGAATCTCCGTTCGCTGATTGCATCCATGAAAAAGAAGCTTTACTGAATTTTGTTTGGATTCTTCCCTCTTCGGCGGTATCAGCACAGTGGAAAGCCTACCCCTATGCCTCTCACCTATATAATGACAGTAAGTTTCAACTACAAAGAAGCCTCAAGGCCCAGTGATTATTTAATTATCTCCTGGAAAATAATTTCCGAATGTGACAAGGACATCAACAATCTCCTCGCACCTACTAAATTTATTTCTTCCTTCACCTTGTCAACTCTCTCTTCTTAGATTACTTCCCCTGCAGGGGTTTTCTGGAGCCTCAGGTTTACATAACTGGGGAGAAGGCTCTTTACAGAAAAGATTGGAAAAAATTACAAATACAACATTAGATTTCTTTTTTAACAAAGCCTGCCAGTTAGGAGCCCTGAAAAGCTTTATTGGCTTCAGAATTAATTCACCTAAATGCTCCCCTTATAACTAGGATTGCTAGAAAAAAATACACAATACTCAGTTAAATTGGAATTTATATAAATAACAAATAGCTTTTTATTTATTATAAGTATACAGTCTTTGGGACATACTTATACTAAAAAAGTATTCATTATTTAGCCGACACTCATATTTAACTGGGCATCTGTATTTTTATTGATTATTTCTGGTGATCCTACTTAAAACATGAGAAAAAAGGCATATACCTTTATTTATTTATTAAGTAAATCTATAAATACCCACATGGATCTCCTTAAGCCTTCTCTCACTTCCCTAGATAATTATGATTATGATCCTTATATTAATAAGTACCTTAGAATTAAGTTTTATTCCTCTCTGATTAAATAAAAGCTATGGATTCACGAATAAATACTTTTCATTCAAAGATAACTTCAGTAGCAAAGAGACTATGAAAATTTGAAATAAATGTCAATCAATTGTTATATTAAGAAAAACCTAGCATTGCCACACGCAAATTCCTTGGTAATGTACTCCAGCCTTTACAGTCAAGATGCCCTTCATCATTTGCAGCCCAAACCCTCCTACTTGAGTTTAACCTTCTTATCCTTTCCTTAATTGAATGGGAAATATCACTCATTAATCTATGGCTTTCCAGAGTTGAACACGACTAAATCTTTCCCAGGCTACTCGTCTCCAAGTTAGAAAACCTCCATTGCATCAGTGTTTGCTCCAGGGAACATCTCCCAACACCTTTACAGAGTTGACACCCCCAGTCCCAACACCACAAACAGTCCCTTCCTCACCTCTCAAGATACTTCAGTTTTGAGGTTTGACTAGAAGTAAGAACGCTAAGGAAGACTTGAAATCAATATTGAATGCAATTTGGGAAGAATCTCATAAATATGAGCTCCCATTCTATTTTTGAGGATCTTCTGGGAAACTGCAAGTATATTTTGAATTTGTTCTTATACTGTCCAGGAACTAGAAGGCCCTGTCAGATAAATGAGAGGAAGAGTGTGGTTCTGGGAGCTGTAGAGTAAGTGAAGGATGAAATTTTCTATGGATGAGTCACATGCCTAATAATTTTGTTAACTATGTCTTTAGTTGCACAGACTAAACATTTGACTGAAAAGTGAAACAGAAGGCAATTAAAAAAGTGTTAAGGACAATGTTATTGAAATATTAAAGGAAATATAAAATTTGCTATATTTCCCAAAGTCACAATTTGAAAACAATATGTATGTATTTGTAAGTTCTATATTTTTTAGAGGCTTATCTCATTATAATTGCAAATATTTTTCCTTACATGCAAATGGTAAAAGTAAAACTATTTTACTGAGGTCTTAGAGGGAATAAATAGGAATACCTTGAGTGCAAAAAAACAAGCATTCAATTAAAGTTTCCTCTCATTATTATCATTTTCACTACTCAAATTTTATATACATATAAAATTTTCACTACTCATTTATAAAAGTTACTATATAGGTATATGCATATATAGGAGATATTCTTTTATTTCTTTATTATGCCTCTGTCTCTATATCTTATTTTTAATTATTGAATAGTTTTTAGTCTAAATGTAGACTACTTCAAATACAGAGAATTAAATTGTAGTTATATTTTTATTACAAAATACTCTCATTTCAATGCTAACAAGGAAGGTGATTTCAAAAATTCTTGATGTTAAGTAAGTATAGTATTGTATAAAATTTGACCTTAAAATAAGATATAATCTATACCTTCATGACATTTATCCACTGCTATTAGTTCTGCTCTCTGAAGAAGCATTCTATCTTTCTTTTCATTGAGTATTTCAATATGATCTTCCTTCTGGCCACTCTTCAAGTATCTAAAAATATTTCTAAAGTAACTGCCTACATCAAGGTGTTTCTTCATTCGTTTAGTTGAGTTTATCTTATAAAACACTCAGAACTTACAGTACCCCAGGAGTTATTCTCCATGTTGAAAACAAAAGGATGAAATACAATCCCTGCCTACAGGAAGATCAATTGAATGGGAAAGACAGATTTTAAAATACAGAGAAATACAAGACGAATAAAATTTTGGAGTTGGTGCAGTCCAAGGAAAGAGGGGCACCTACCCTTACCATTCTGTGCGATGATACTTCTCAATCCTTCACTTTCCTTATGGCCTTACTTTCAAGATTCTCCAACACAGTGGTTTTCAATCAGGGGCAATTTTGCCTTCCAGGGAATGTCTGACAATGCTGAGATTTTTGTTGTCACTTTGGGACAGGAGATGGAAAGTCAATTGTCACCCAGTGGATAGAGGCTGGGAAGGCTTCTAAACATCCACAGTGCAGGGAACCATTGCCACCCCACCCCCAGCAAAGAATTTCTGATCCAAAAATGTTGATAGTTTGAGAAACCCTGCCTGGCTTCAGAAACTACCCAGCTTTTAAATGCCCTTGGTAAAATGTGGAATTCAGGTAAAAAAGACAAAATTCCAGATATGTTCTGACCAACCTGACTACAGTACAATCTTTATATTTATTAATCTATACTCCACATGTGCATTAATTAGTATAAAATGGAATAAAACAATTTTAATAGCCATTCATAGTGTTGGCTCATATAGAAATTTGAGTCAGCTAAAACCGCTATATTGATCAATTTTTCCTATATAAATTTTGTGTTGGTTTTAACCTAGCCTCCTGAGAACTTCTGGTTCTCAATTTAGTTATTTTCGAGTTTGATACGTCTGACCTTTACATCTTTTCTCAAATACTGGCAAACACATTAAGAAGATGGAGGCCCATATTATTAAACTGCAAAAGTATCTTGTGAGCTTGAAACCAATACATAGAACATTCCTAGGAACAGATATTCAATAATAAAGATTGTGCTGTGCATGATGACCTTATTATGAAACCCGAAAAATAATGCTATAGAAGTCTATATGAGTCAAAATTCTGCAAACAAACAGAACCAATAAGTATATATGGCTATAAACTTGATTATGGGAATTGGCTCACATGATTATGTCCAAAGGCAGGAAACTATGGCTATCTCACCTCAAGCAGAGAGAAAATTTGCCCTTCCTCTGCCCTTTCGTCCCATTCAGGCAAATTGGATAATGTTCCACCACACTAATGAGGGCGATATTCCTTACTTAGTCCACTGAATGAAATGCTAATCTCTTCCAGAAATACCCTCAAAGTCACAGTCAAGAATATCATTATTCTTCTTTGGTTAAATAAAGACTAGGGATTTTAAATGATTTTTAGTATAGGATATCCTAGGCATGATATAAATACCATAGGATAAAGTATTTACTAGCACCTGAGCATCCTTTAGTTTGGGATAACTGGCCTAGGACACTGAGGTTCCTTGAATGGTATTTCAAAATCAATTAGTTTCTCTAAGCCTCAGAGGTGTCCACATCTGTAATATGAATGTAATAACATCTATGTTGTAGAACTAGTGTGAGGATTAGCTACACAGGTAAATATTGGATATAAGAATTCAGTGATGGCATCCAAGTGTTATTAGTTTTTGAAATAGTATTCAAGGAAGGGTATTCATTGTATTTGAAAGGACATCTAGGTGGCAAAAAAAAAAAAATCTTCCTGCCCACTTACTTACTGTGTGCCCTTGGGCAAGTTCCTCAGTCTCACAGAACTTCACATGATCACTAAAAATAAGTACTAGAAGTCATACCCATTCATGTGGCCCTAATATTGCCATGTCCTCTTCCACCAGAGACCACATATTCCCCCAACTATACAGTCAGCCAGTTCTTGCTTCTCTTTTGTACACAGAGGTGTCCTCCTGGACTATTGTTGTCAAATGCTTTCCTAGACTAGCACTATACTTTACTTGTCCTTAGTGAGAGTCTGATCATATTCACCTATTTGTGAAGAAGGTAAGTTTATGGGGAAGTGATTAAGGAAAGCATTCAAAGAAAATCACAGAAGTAAGTTAGCTCTTTACTCATTAAAACATGGAGAAGGAGGCTACCAATTTCCCCATATTATTCAACTTTGGTGAGCTTTTACCTCTTTCTAGAAAAAAACATAAAATATTTTCTGCCTTTTAAATGTTCTACACTTAAAGCTTTATAGTCAGAAAAGTTAAGATTTCTTTTCTACGCAATTAAAATGATGCCTTAAAAATATAGACAGGAGATAAATTTAAAGTTAAAATTCAAAAATGCAGAAAAGGCAAATATAAAATATTAACACGTTTTAATATAAGTGATAAAAATATGAGTACAATATTCTTTCTACTCTTTGTGAAGTTGCAATATTTTATAATAAGAAGTAAAACAAATTATGAAGTTCATGATTTGATAATACTTGTCTTACCTTTAGAGTGTAATTTTCCTTTAAAAATATTTTCATCATTCATTAATGCAGTTCAATATAATTTACCTCCAAATATTTTTCTCAAATGTAATTCTTAAAACTCATTAGATCTCAACCTTTAAAAGATAATCAGAATCCCAATAAAACCCTTACCACAGTCAAAGCATAAAATCTGTCATTTTTACTTCCAAGCCTTACTAAATATGCTGCCATTGAGCACAGCATTAAATTCAGATTTGATTTATAATCAAATGCAGAGTGCTTCAATTTCATTTTAGATCCCTCACATTTAAACAATATTTAACAGGGCTGAAAGCTGTTGCCGAGGCTGACAAGAGTTAGTGTAACAAGTAAATGAGACAACCGCCATTTTCACATGTATGAGTTAGTTGACAGTGTTATAAGTCACTCATACCTCGAAGTTGTAGTTAATTATTGAGTACACCGTACAGAAAGCGAACTACTCCTGTAGTGAGTTCAAAGGAGGTAAAAAAAAAAAAATCTACCTTTCAATTCTCGCAAGTCTTTCCAAATCCTGTAATATTTTCTTTAAAAAGAAAACACTGCCAAAAAATATTAAAAGAACCCTCATAAGTATTTCATCACTATAGACTTGCCCAGATGGTAGCCCATGTGTGTAATGGATGATCCCCTTCCCTCACCCATGGGAGGCTGAGAGCAGATTTTGACAGAGCTTAAAAAGTGGCATGAGCAGAGAAATAACTGTTAGCCAATCACACCCATGAACGTGATTGCTTCTCAAGATCAAACATCAAGACCAAAGGGAACGAACGTCCCAAAGTCTCTGTCAGTCCTGGAGAGCTATGACTCTGGTCCTAATACTGCACAGGAGTTTGAGAACTACTTTATGCAAATGATGAATATCATTTCTGGAGAGCTCACTATGCTAAACCCTTTATGTACAACAATGCCCATAATTCTCATCTCCACCAGTGATGGCTAATTTTATGTGTTAATTTGCCGAGGTCATAGAGTACCCAGATATTTCCTGGGAATTTATTCAAACATGATATTGGGTGTTTCTCTGAGAGTGTTTTTGAATAAGAGTAACATCTGAATGGGTAGACTTCACAAAGTAGATGGCCCTCCCTAAAGTGGGTGAGGTCCATCAGCTAAAGACTTAAATAGAACGAAAAGATTGACCCTGTACCAGAGTGAGAGAGAATCTCTTCTGCCTGATTGCCTTCAAATTTGGGTATCGGTTTTGTCCTGACTTTGAACTCAAACTGAAGCATTGGGTCTTGAGGCTTCTATCTGCTTTTTAGCCTGGAACTATACCACATTGGCTCTCCTGGGTTTCCAGCTTGCCAACTTACCCCTGTAGAGTCTGAGATTTGTCAGTCTTCATAATGGCTTGAGCTTATTCCTTAAACAGTTATTTATTATAAGATTCACATTCTTTTTGTTCTGTTTCTGGGAGAATCCTGGTGAATATACCACATACAAAGTAGTACATTTACTCCTATTTTCCAGTTGAAGGATGGGAAAGCATCTATTACTTTTCTAACGTTTCTTCTCCTGCTAAAGTGTTAAGTTCCTCAAGGGCAAGTGTTCACTGATGTGTCTGAAGTGCCTAAAACAATATGTCATGTATTAGGAACTCAGTCCATTAACTAAATGAATAAATTCACCTAGAAAGCAGCAGAGCTGGGGCTAGAAATCATGTCCAGGCTGCTTCCCAGAGCTGGTATTTTGACCTCTATTACAAACTATGTCTTAAAATTCCTTGATATTTTCAGAAGCAGTCTTTAAAAGCATAGTCCTTAAACTTACTAAACTATTTGATCTCAGACCCAAAGCTATTAATTCCTGAAAGATGATAGAGACAACATTCCAAAAGATTCCAACAGGTGGAACAATGGGCTTGCAAGACGTAATTAAGTTGGAGAAAAAGAAAGACCATTTCATTGTTTCCAAACAGCAATGAACCTTATATGGATGTCAAAGGCATGGTTTAGCAAGCACATAAATAAAAAAGTCCCAGGAGGATTAATTGACAGGAGCTTGGTATAAATCAGCATGGAAAAGTGGTTGCCAACAGAGCTAATGCAATTCTTGGCTACATTAATAGAATATTTTATCCAGATCAAGGGAAATAATAATTCTATTCTCTTATGTCTCTATATCAAACCTCATCTAAGGCACATACTTCAAGAAGAGAGGTAAACTGGAGTGCATTCAAAGGAGAGTCCCCAGGTAGAAGAGGAGAATCAGAGCCATCTTGCAAGGATTAACTGAACAAGCAGATGTTTGCCAGAAATGAAAAGTTAGCAAACACCCCAGATGCCTTCAAAATTTATAAGGTTGTCAGGTCTAAAAATGTTATTATATCTTCCTCACTGGGCCCAGAATAGACTTCTATCTAATGAATGAAAATTAATGTCATGAGGTACTGTCTCAATTTTCTTTTTCTTTTTTTTTGCAGTTTTTGGACCGTGGCATTTGAACCCACCACCTCCGGTATATGGGGCCAGCACCCTACTCCTTTGAGCCACAGGCGCTGCCCAAGTACTATCTCAATTTTCCAAAAGATGAGGGACATCATGAAAATAGTTAAGTTCTTCATCACTGGTACTATTCAAAATGGACAAAACTATAAATTTGTACTTACTGTACTTACTTGATAGTTGAGCCTCAGATGGATTGCAAAAGCAGACACTTAGGATTCTTTCCAGACACAAAGACCATGATGCCCAAACAGGACATGAATGGGAAAGAATTGAGGCAGTCAGGACAATAAGAAGAAATCAACCAAAATCCATTGTGTTTAATAGTGTCAGCACTGTGTAGCAAGCTTTCATGTACACTATTTTATTGACTCTTCATGACATAATGTTATAAAATATTATTTCCCTTGGAGAGAGAAGAAAACTTATTCAAAGAATCTAAGGAATTCACTCATTTTCACAGATCTAGTAAGAATAATACAGATTCCTTTGACTCCAAAGTCAATCTCCTCCTTTGGAGGAGATTTTTCCTCCAAAAAGAAAAGCTCATTTAAAGATTGATGACACTTTTCTAGTGTGTTTATCAGACCCTTATTGATCCTTTCTAAAGGCAGATATTGGTCCTGAAGTTTATGCAGCCACCCAGGAATGAAAATGTGCCTGAGACTACAAGGGTTACCTGCCTCACACCATTTGGGACCTCTATGTTTTGATCTATAATCACACCTTTTAAAAGAAAGCAACACCAATATTATAAGAATGATCTGAATAAGGTCATCCTTTAAAAATTTATTGCACCCAAATTTTACATAAGATACGAGATTTGATATGCTCTACCTCTGATAGTAATGACAGGGGAATTTATAATAAAGCAACATTTCAAAGAACTCAGAATATGAGTCTAAACAAAACATCTTTTCCTGATTTATTTAATCAGCCAGCATGTTTTTAGTTACCCTAAATTCTGATATAAGCTACTGTGTTTAGACATCCTAAAGTCATCCAGCCTGTATGAACCATGTTCAAAATCCTCTCACCTCAAATTTAGTAAACGTTCTTGAAATGGCTGGCAAGGCCTGACGCCAGGCCCATCTTTCCTCTCTGACTGCACTTGTTCTCTTCTCTCCCTTCCTGCTCAACTGCAGCTGCACTGGTGTCTTGGTTGATTATTGAACAACTTCCACCTCTGAGCACTTGCTATTCTATGAACGGGATGCTCATCCCCTCCTCGGCATCTTTAGGTCTTGACTGAAATGTCACCTTCTCAATAACGTCTTCTTTGACCGCCCTACTAAAAATTAAAACCTCTCTACCTAAAGCTCCTGTAAAACCCTTACCTGCCTTGTATTTTCCCCCAGAAATTACCAAAATTTATACTGTATAGTTATATATTATTTATCTTGCAGAAGCACTTTCATTCACTGCTCCATCCCAGAGCTTAGAATGAATGTTTGATCAATAAATGAATGAATGAGTGAATCGATGGTGGCCTTCATTTTTTAATAAACTTCACATAGCTATACTACATAAAGATCGTATAATATACTGTATGTGTGTACTACTCCTTATACATTTCTCACCTAACATTAGGTAAAGAACCCTCTAAAAATGTCTTGAAAGCACTAAAAAAAAAAAAAAACTATTAAAATGTCATAATTTCTCTAAAATGTGAAAGAAACAATATGATCTAGGTCTATGTCTTTGCATACCAAAACAACATAGTTGAGAAAAATAGGGTGGTTTTCAATCTGTTAAAAGCATTGCCAGGAAATATAAGCATTACAATAGGTGATGCATTTTAGCCTTAGGATCATCCTAGTCTTTCCAAAGAGCAGGGAGAAAAGTCTTCTTACTCATTGCCTCACTCACAAAACGTATCCTCAGAAATATTCTCACCAGAATCATTAATGCATTTTCAAATTCTACTCTGTAGAATCCCATGCCAGATACGAGGGATATAGGTGAAACAAGGGAACAAGTTCTGCCCTGAAAGGGCTGTGGTTATAACTGAAAAAAGAGAAAGATTGATCCTTGCTGCCATGGAATAAGCAGAAATACTGCCAACATACTTAGAGGTGAATGATACACAAGAGGATCTGAGAGGTTTTAGTTGGAAAAGCTCCTTGAATAATTGAGAAGGGATTACAACTGGATGAAACACATCCGTATTAGTTATAACATGTTCTCAGCTGTGAGCTATTTCCTCTAGTGCCTCTGAAGGATTAATAAGGTTATCAAGACAGAGTTGTCACAATTGGTAAGTGTTTTAACCCTTACTGTGACCTGTCATGTAGCAACTGTGAAGCCTTAATAGTATCTAAATTGTTTAGTGCAGTAGCATGCTACTAATTTACATCTGAGTACCTTATTTCATTCTTTATTCCCCATGACTAAAGAACTCGACAATATTTTTGATTGGTGTCACTGCAGTGATAATAGTTGACGCTACAACATTCCAAAGGTTTATTTTACATAATTTTCAGCTCTCTATTTTAAATCTCTCACTTAGTCATACTTATTCATCAAAAATTTTCCCTCTTTCAAGTTTATTTCCCAGTCAATCCAGTTATAGGAAGCAAATGTTTAACGTGCCACTCCATAAAGCCAAGGTAGACATATTGATTTTAGGTTACATCTACTTCTACAAGGAAATACGGGAAGCACAGTTTAGAATCAACACACGTTCTTTCTTTCTATGAATTTAGAGATTCATTTTTTTTTCTTTAACTTGCAAATATTTCATGCCAGCAAGTTGAACTTATTATTTTAGGCTGCTTTCTAATTTGTAAACGGACTGAGAAAAAAAAATCATGAGTATTTTATTCCCTTCATGACTTGGAATGAGAATCAAAGTCTGGGTTTTGTTTGGCCTATTATTCTACATACCTTGTATCTGGCAAACCACAGTTCCAGGATATTATAAGGTACAAGGAAGGTCGGTGGAGAGAGTAAAGCCAGCAGTTGCTGCTTAATACCACCTGTCAGAGAACTCGATGCTGCCAGCATATATCCACCTTCCCTGCGTTAACGATGCTTCTAGAGATGAATACAACATGAGCTCAAAGGTAATAGATGCTGCATTTTGATAAGGTTTTAATAGACATGGACATTTCAATAAAGCTCTAATGGGTGACAGCTTAAATTCAGTGCCTGAGAAAGCTTTTAATTAAGATTTATAAGGCCAGCTACTGGAAGGGAATATAAAATACTGGTTAGACCTGGTCAAAAAGGAAGATGACTGATGGTCCCAGTGGTTCATAACTAACCCTCATTCTAACTTAGTTAATTCAATAAAATTCCCAAATATGCAGCATTTTTTAGCTCTGTTTCACACAGAATGGAGAGGAACAACTCTAGAGTTACCCAGCATGGACATAAGAGTTTAAAAAAAAAAAAAAAGGCCAGGCTCTTGAGGTGGGTGATGAATGACAATATCACAGTGTTCCATTGGCTTCTGGTGATTAGGAAATATTATTCCCAGCAACAGCAATGCCCAATAGGGTTTTAGTCTTATTCCCTATAATGTCAAATAGGCTTCTGACCCTGTTTCTCATCCTCTCTTGTCCAAAAGCTGGTTCAAAAATGTCAGTGCAATCACCAGTGAAAATAACACTCCTATGAAGCCAGTTTATCATGAATGCTGTTAACCTTCTTCAGAGGTAACCCAAAGGAGGTGACCACAGCCTCACTCAGAGAGCATTTGCAGGGCACTGTCAGCAACATTTCCTGACAAACGGTCCACATGCTTCTTTCTACAGCTGGGAGATCATAAGGGAAAAATTTGATGGGATCAAGTTGAATAGATGGCCTTTAATTCAACCTGAAAGAAGCCACTACCAGGAAGGAAAAATAACTATAAAAAGCAGAAAAATCAAAAATCTTGGAAAAATTCTGTGCACTAATTCCTACTATTATCAAGGTAGGCTCAAAGTTTGTGTATGAATATGCATACTAGTATGGATAGTAAAGTCCATTTTAATTTGGTCTTAGGTAGAAATGAAAAATATCTTATTGGAAAATGAAAGGCTATCCTTTTTTCAGATAACTTGGCTTAATTATATCTTTTTTTTTAAGTGGTTTTTTTTGGCCGGGGTTCGGTTTGAACCCACCACCTCTGGCATATGAATCCAGTGCCCTATTCCTTTGAGCCACAGGCACCACCCAGCTTAATTATGTCTTTGTTGTAGGACATTGTAGTAGGCAGAACTTAAGAACAACAGACTAGGATTTTGGTCAAGAGAAATTTCAGGGTGCTATATGGCTTCTCTTAACTGCTTATAGTAAAATGAGAGAAGAGGGAAGCTATTCAAAGATGGAATTTATAAT
>CAUYQV010067280.1:0-15205 GCA_963574575.1 Galagoides demidoff
TGGTTATGGTTATACAACAGTAATTAATCAAGTCTCAGTGAGTTTTCCACCATTGTTCATCTACTGAGAACTTGGGGGTTTTGTGAACCTTGGGACTTTTTTCCTTGTACCTGAAGCTTGTTCTTGGCAACTCCAGGAGGAAGAAGGGGGCCTGGGAACGTGTTCTCGGCCACCCTGGGGGGAGGAGGGACTTGCCTTGTTCCTGGAGTCAACTCTGGGGGAGAAGGGAGGAGGAGGGAAATGGGCTGGAGAGGGTGGGGGGAACAGGTGAGGGCTGGGGAACAGGAGTGGGCAGGGGCAGGGCTGGGTTACAACACCACCTCGACTTGAACTTTACCTTAGAGACACAAGCAACATAACCTCATCATTTCTACCCTCATATTAATCTGAATTTTAAAAAATAACTAAATAAATGTTATTTTCTTAATCCACACAATCCTACGAGGTATAAACATTTACACACCTATCCTAAAAGTTAAATAATTTTACCAACATCAAAAAGCTAGTAAACAGCAGAGTTGAGATGCTAACTCAGTAGTTCTCCACCTTCCTGATGCCGCAACCCTATAATACAGTTCCTCATGTTGTGGTGACCCCCAACCCTAAAATTATTTTCGTTGCTTCTTCATAACTGTAATTCTGCTGCTGTTATGAATCGTAATGTAAATACCTGACATGCAGGATGGTCTTAGGCGACCCCTGTGAGAGGGTCATTCCACCCCCAAAGGGGTGTCAACCCATAGATTGAGAACCGCTGCTCTAACTTACAAAGTCTGCTTCTAGAGACAGCACAATCCACCTCTCCCAGATAAAGGACCCACTGTGCTTTATCTCATTTAATCCAAATACTGACGCCCTGAGGTAGCAATTTACAGCAGAGGAAACAGAGGCTCTAAGAGTTTAAGAAATAAAGTCATCTAGCGTGGGGATGGCAGAGTGGAGACTACCAGGTGTCCTGACCTGGGGTCCTTTCTATGGCTGCTCTGCAGTCCCAGGCTGGTTGCCTCGTGGGGCACATCTGGTGATCTACCCAGAGCATCAGCCAGAAGCAAAGTTCTGAGGCTGCTTTACATAGAGGGGTCACATCCAGACAGTCAGTGTAAACACTTTTTATAGTTAGAACTCATGGAAAGACACAAAACTAAGACACTAAATAGAAGGTAAGCTCTGTGAAACGTGATTTCCTAAACTGTAAAATGAGACGATCAATATTGCCCGAGGCATTTCCCAGACAATGCTGTGCCCACGAGACATTAAAGGGGGGTGTGTGCGAAGGGTTTTTACACAATCAAATAATTCTATGCTCTTGGGCAACTGTCTGAGAGGCTCATATTCCACACGGGCACATCAGAGGCTCTAAGTTCTGTGCTCAAATTGAACCTTACAGGTTCCAACTTACGTGTTCAACTTTACACCGTGAAGCACTGCCCGACCCAGCATCTTCAGAACTTTTTAACCACATACACTTTTTATTTTTTCTGGGAACACCTATTAATATCCACTAGGGCTCTAATTTCTACTTGGGAAATTCTATGAATTTGCCTCGAGGTTAATTTTCATGTCACAGGAGGTTAAAAATTAAGTCTGACCTCTAAAGAGAGTTAGAGGTAGTTTGCTTAAATGACACAGAACGTCGGAGGCAGTCGCCAGGGGCCCAAAGAGGCCCATTTTCTCCCGGCTCCCAGTCCCTCAATTTCGGCCTCCCATTATCCACTTGTTTTTTTCCAGGCACCTTGAGTTGATGATTTTGATCAATCTAAGAATAGAAAATAACATTTACAGAGAATCAACCCATTTCCAGAGCACAATTTGGTGGTTTTTTCATTTATTCTACCCACTTGCTTCCTATAATCACACAGTCGCCACGAAGGAAGAGGAAAAGGGTAAATACATTACATTTCTATTACACAAGTAGTCTGCGAGGGTTCCCCCATGCCGTTGCCTTATTTCAGCTAAAATAACCGTGTTTGAAGGGTATATTAATCCCATTGACCTTTGCAGAGCTATTTAGAGGGATCTCGCCTTTTTTTATTTCTCTTTTCCTCCATGTTAGAGTTTTTGGTGGAATTTCCTCACCCCAAGTCAGTTTCGTAGTCTATAAACTGGAGAAGTGAGGCTTAATGACTCAGTTCAAGTTCTTTGTCAAGGCAGGGCCCCTACAGCCAACTCATTAGTACCAAACACAACAAAAATGCCTTCAGGAAAATGGTGGGGGCTACTTTCAAGTAGTTCTTTTGATCTATGAGTCATCTTGGCTCCAGCTCCAACTTGAAGCCAATTACTTAACTTTTCCTATAAAACTCTATTTCCTCATTTACAAAATGGACTTAACACGGTTCCTACCACGCGGGATGGTTGGCAGGCGTGTATAGGGGAATGCGTGGAAGATACCACTCCATCTGATCATTCAAAGAAGCATTCTTGCGCTGGGAACTCTGCTTTTAGGGGTGTTACTGCACTTAATTGCTGCACTAAAACATATGGTGGCTTCTGTCATTCACATTTTTGTAAAGAAGGAACGGAGAAGCCCATTTGCTCAAGGTCATTGGGCTGTTAAGTGAAGAAGTAACAGATTTCAGCTCATTTCTTGCTGACTCTTCGTTTCTTTCCTACGGTACCACAACCACACGGAACAAAATCAGGACTATGATCATCGCTACTTTACAGAGGGAGAGAACAGCTCAGAGATGCTGAGTGATCTTCCCAAAGGCACACGATGGTCAGAAAGCAGAACGGGAAGGCACGCTGTGTCTGTCCCCAGAGCCTGCGCTCTGAACCGCCTCCCTGCACAGCCCGTCGGCACTCGGGGCACCTGCGGAGTCGAGGGGCTCACGCCGACCTGTGGCTTCTACTTTTTTAGTCCCAGAGGCCCGTGCCCCATTTCTCAGCCACTGCACCCTATCTCCAGACCTGAAAAAGGGCAAGGATTTTCCAGGCATAGCTTTGTTCTCCTAAGCCCAGGACTGTGAGCCGTAATAGACTATGGGAGTCTCAGAAGAGAGAGGCCAGGCCAAGAAACAGCCCACAGCTGTGTTATCTGGGGACAGCGGGAGAAGCAGACAGGTCTGGCTTGGAGAGAAGACTCCAGGGAAAGCTGGGCTAACATCATCCTTTTCCAGCTCAGAGATCTCATTTGAAGAAGTCGCTTCAGCCAGGAGCAGCGCCCTCTTAGTATATTCAGCAACTCATACATTTTTAAAACATAGGAAGAAAGAGAACGTGGTCTGCAGCACATCATTTATTTAAGTTTTAAAACTTTACGACCAAAAAAAGAGAAAATACGTGTTTTACCAGAACTCATACAGATGGAAAAATACACATCATTCTTATTAGAATGTTGCCCCCTTGGAAGAAACAAGAGGGCTAAGAGGAGTCAAAGAAAGGAATAAGGGGCGTTTGCCTGATTTTTACTTTAGCTCCGATATATGCGTGTTAAGCCCCCAGAGGATAACGTCAAGATCGGCAAGTGAAACTGAAAGGGCGCTGCTCAAAATATATCCGGAATCACCCACTTTGCACAGCCAGAGACCATCATCTCTGGCCTGAACTTCCCCAGCTGCCTCAAGCTACTCTCCCTAAACCCACTTTCCTGTACAGTCTTCTCGCAGAAGAAATTTTTTTAAATACGTTCTTTTTGGAAAGACATCTGGAGAACACTTAGAGATCTAAAAATAGACCTGCCATTCGATCCTACAATTCCATTCTTAGGTATATACCCAGAAGAAAAAAAATCACATTACAATAAAGATGTTTGTATCAGAATGTTTATTACAGAATCCATTTCTAAGGTCATTCAGCTTGTTGGCAGAATCCACGTCTTTGCAACTGTCTGTCTCCTCACCAGCCACTGGTGGGGATTGCTCTAAACTTCTAGAAACCTCTCACATTCCTTGCTGTGAGGCTTCTACATTCTGAGCCAGCACAAGAGAATTTCTCACATTAAATCCTTCTCACGTTTTGAATCTTTCTTATCAGAAAGAGTATCACCAAGAGTGGGAAAAATCTACATCTGTGCTTCCTGAGATGTGCACCTGGTATGGAGCACTGAGAAATCCGGGTTCTCACTTCTACTGTGTCCCAGCCAGCAGTGAATCACCTGCGGAAAATCCTGAGCACTCTTCTGCGAAACCTTAGCTGAGGGTGTTCCACCATGTAACTGGAATGGTACCCCAACCATGTTGAGCTTATTAAAGACAAAGACAGAATGAGAAATGGTTTCATATTAAAGAAGACTAAGGTTTATCTATTTTATTGACCTTTTCAAAAAACCAACTTTTTGATTTATTGATCTGTTGTATCATCCTTTGTTTTCATTTTCATTTAATTCTGCTCATTTCTTTTATTTTGCTGGATTTGGGATTGGAATGTTCTTCCTTTTCCAGTTGCTTGAGATGTCTCATTAAGTTGTTAACTTCCTCTCTTTCCATTCTCTTGAGGAAGGCTTGCAATGCTATAAATTTCCCTCTTAGGACTGCCTTTGTGGTATCCCAGAGGTTCTTTTAACTCATATCTTTATTATCATTTTGTCCTAAAAGTTTGGTAACTTCTTTCTTGATCTTGCCTCTAACCCATCTATCATTCAGCATAAGGTTATTTAGCTTCCATGTTTTTGTATGAGTCTGCAGATTCCTGTTATTACTAAGTTCAACTTTTATTCCATGATGATCTGAGAAGATGCATGGAATAATTTCTATTCTTTTAAATTTGCTGAGGTTAGACTTATGGCCTAAGATGTGATCTATTTTGGAGTATGTTCCATGGACTGATGAGAAAAATGTGTATTCAGTTTTGTTTGGATGAAATGTTCTGTAGATGTCTGTATTTGGGAGTTTACCTAGCAAAGGAAGTGAAAGATCTCTATAAAGAGAACTATGAAAATCTAAAAAAAGATTTTAGCTGAAAATGTTAACAAATGGAAAAACATACCATGCTCACGGCTGGGAAGAATCAACATTGTTAAAATGTCCATACTACCCAAAACAATATATAATTTTAATGCAATCCCTATTAAAGCTCCACCATCATACTTTAAAGATTTTGAAAAAATAATACTTCACTTTATATGGAACCAGAAAAACCTCGAATATCCGAGACATTATTCAGAAATAAAAAAAAGCAGGAGGAATCAGGCTACCAGACCTCAGATTATACTATAAATCGATAGTGATCAAAACAGCATGGTACTGGCTCAAAAACAGAGAGGTAGATGTATGGAACAGAATAGAGAGCCAACAGATGAATCCAGGTACTTACTGTTACCATATCTTTGACAAGCCAATTAAAAACATTGAGTGGGGAAAAAATTCCCTATTTAACAAATGGTGCTGGGCTAACTGACTGACAACCTGTAGAAGACTGAAACTGGACTTACAACTTTCACCATTAACTAAGATAGACTCTCATTGGATAAACGATTTAAACTTAAGACATGAAACTATAAAAATATAAGAAGAAAGTATAGGGAAAACACTTGAAGAAATTGGCCTGGGCAAAAATTTATGAGGAGAACCCCCTGGGCAATTGAAGCAACATCAAAAATACACTATTGAGACCTGATCAAACTATTGAGCTTTTGCACAGCCAGGAACACAGTAAGTAAAGCAAGCTGACAGCCCTCAGAATCAGAGAAGATATTTGCAGGTTATGTCCCTGACAAAGGTTTAATAACCAGAATCCATAGAGAACTCAAGTGCATTAGCAAGAAGAGAACAAGTGATCCCATCTCAGGCTAGGCAAGGGACTTGAAAAGAAATTTCTCTAAACAAGATAGGCACATGGTCTACAGATATATGAAAAAATGCTCACCATCCTTAATCATCAGAGAAACGCAAATCAAAACTACTTTGAGATATCACCTAACTCCAGTAAGATTAGCCCATATCACAAAATCCCGAAAACAGAGATGCTGGCATGGATGTGGAGAAAAGGGAACACTTCTACAATGCTGGTGGGAATGCAAATTAATTCATTCCTTTTGGAAAGACGTGTGGAAAACACTTAGAGAACTAAAAATAGACCTGCCATTTGATCATGCAATTCCTTTATTAAGTATATATACAGAAGACCAAAAATCACATTACAATAAAGATATTTGTATCAGAATGTTTATTGCAGCCCAATTCATAATTGCTAGGTCATGGAAGAAGCCTAAGTGCCCATCGACCCACAGATGGATCAATAAATTGTGGTATATGTATACCATGGAATACTATGTAGCCATAAAGAAAGATGGAGACTTTACCTCCTTCATGTTTCCATGAATGGAGCTGGAACATGTTCTTCTTAGCAAAGTATCTTAGGAATGGAAGAAAAAGTATCCAATGTACTCAGCCCTACTATGAAACTAATTTATAGCTTTCATATGAAAGCTATAACCTAATTATAGCCTAAGAATATGGGGAAGGGGGAGTGGAGAGGAGTGGGGTGGATGGGTGGAGGGAGGGTGATTTAAGGGATCACCTCTGTGGTTTATCTCACAAGGGTACAAGTGAATCTTTCTAAAAGTAGAATATAAATGTCTTAACACGATAACTAAGAAAATGACATGAACACTAGGTTAACCAGTTTGATTAAAATATTTCAAACTGTATATGAAAACACCACACTGTACCCCATGATTTCATTAATGTACACAGCTATAATTTAATAAAAAAAAGAAGACGACTAAGGAAGCAAGACCACCAAATGCCATGTGATCCCATTTCAGAGCATGCAGTGGTTCTCAAACTTCCTAATGCCACAACCTTTAATACAGTTCCTAATGTTGTGGTGACCCCTAACCATAAAATTATTTTCATTGCTTCATAGCAATGAAATTTCAACTTAATTTCAAATGACACAGAAAGAAAAAATATATATGCATATACACAGAAAGAGATCAGAACAGAGAGCTTGAAAATGATAAAAATATTCTTTTTAGTCTTGTAACTTTCACTAAGTTTTAAATTTCATCAAAATAAAAACTTGTAAAAACTTAAAAGGAAAAATAGAAGGAAATATTTAAAAAATGTAGGACAGTGGCTAAATCGGGGGGGGGGTCAAATGGATGGCAATAAAGGCAATTTGGTATTGTTCTAGGCATTGATAATGCTTTCGATTCTAATATGAATGCAGTAGATGAGCTAATATAGGTGGGTAGGGGAATGAGAGAGTGGGGAGAGGGGAAGAAAGGGGGATCGGGTCATGGTGTACAGCACACCTCTTGGGAGCAGGACACGGCTATAAGAGGGACTCTAACAAATGCACTCGGTATAACCTAATTCTTTGTACCTTCGATGAATCTCAAAAAATAAAATAAAACAAAATTGCATGCTAGCTACATAAGGTTTCTTCTTTTGTTTTACATATAAATCATTAATCTTTTGTATGTATCAAATATTTCATAATTTAAATTATAGCAAAGAAAAAAGGAAGGAAGAAAGAAAAGAAGGTAGGAAGGAAAGGAAGGAAGAAAGGAAAATATGAAGGGAGGGAAGGAAGAAAGAGGAAAAAGGCAGACACGCGTGTGTCCTTGGCCTCTTTCAAGGGCCACTTGAGTTACTTCTATTCATACAAGATAGTGGTGTTTCTCAAAGTGTTCTTCAGACACTGTGCTGGTTAATTTTATGTGTCAAGCTCAGGGGGCTGTCAGGTCCCCAGACATAGTGTCAAACAGTATTCTGAATATGTCTGTGACATTGTTTCTGAATGAGATTACACTTGAATTCGTAGACCAAGTAAAGCAAATTGCCCTTCCGAATATGGATGGACTTCATTCAATCAGGTGAAGGCATAAACAGAACAAAAAAGCTGACGCTCCTGCAAGTAAGAGGGAACTTCTGCCTGATGACGTTTGAGCTGGGATACCAGTTTTGGGTGTGTCTGTGTGCTTCCTGCCTTCTAACTTCAACTGATATTTTGGTTCTTCCTGGGCCCACAGCCTGCTATTTTTCAGACTAGAACAATTAACAGCTCTTCTGGTTCTTAGGCCTTTGTGCTCAGAATGGAACTACATTATCAACTGTCTTGGGTCTCTGATTTGCCAACTGAAAGTCTTAAGAATTATCAAGCTCCCTAGTCATGAGTCAATGCCTTGCGTTTCTTAAAACAAATCTCTCTTAATTTATCCTCTATATATACATGATTGTGTTTATATGCATATATATAATAGATAGAAATACATATGCAAATATATATGCATGCAAAGACATATATGTGTATGTGTGTGTGTATATATATATATATATATTTAATAGGTATTTTTCTCTGAAGAATCCTAAAACAAATCCCCCTCATATTTAAAAATCACTTGATCTGCTTATGAAAATGAGATTTTCAAACTCCACTGCAGACCTGCTGAATCTAAAATTCTGTAATTGGTTGTTAGAATGCATTTGGGTTTTTTTTTTTGAGACAGAGTGTTACTTTGTCTTCCTCTGTAGAGTGAGTGCAATGTTGTAGCTCACAGCAACCTCAAATTCTTGGGCTCAAGTGATCTCCTCGCTTCAGCCTTTCAAATAGCTGGGACTACAGGTGCCCATCACAATACCTGGTTACTTATTTTTAGAGTTGGGGGTGTCACTCTTGCTTAGGCTGGTCTTGAACTCAAGAGCTCAGGCAATTCACCTTCCTTGGCCTCCCAGAGTTCCAGGATTACAGGCATGAGCCACTATGCCCAGCGTATTAGAATTCATTTTAAACAAGCTCCTCCCTGAGTACCAAAATTTGAAAGCACCACACATTGGAATTTGCCAGAGTGTATATTTGTACCTAATCCTATGTCCAATGTTAAGTATCTGTTGAGATAAGATGGCTTGATGGCATCTACCTCATTTGTTAAAGTTAAAGCATAAAATACTATTTCTTCATGGTTGCCTATCCTAATCTAACTGATAGTCTTCCCTTTGGCAGATTTAAGTTGATGCTCTAGGAGGGAATTTTTGATCCAAAGCCTTCCTCCCAGTGCTTTGCTTCCCTTAAAAGGAAGTCCTGCTATATTAAGTCACCATTCCACAGTCTCAGCACTTAGGGAGAAACAAATAAATGGAAAACCCTCACTGGTGCTAAATCCAGTGATAATATTTAGTACTTATTCACATCTTTCTTGAAGTCTATAGCATTGGACATGATTGCCCCCTCTTCCCTTTTTGAAAACATCTTCAGAATAATGCAGTCTATTTTTTTTCCTTGCAATTTTTGGCTGAGGCTGGGTTTGAACTCACCACCTCCTGTATATGGGGCCGGCACCCTACTCCTTTGAGCCACAGGCGCTACCCCAGTGCAGTCTATTTTTTTCTCTTTCCTTATGGCCACTCATCTTTCTCCTCTGTTACAGCTCATCATCCCCTACCTGATCTAACCATGTAAGAGCTTCACAGTTTCTAAGCAGAAGCCTTACCTCTTCTTGCTTCTGTTCCCTAGCAATCTAATTTATACATATAGCTTTGATAATTACCTGGAGACCAATAATTTCTACTTTCCCTAAGTTCCAGACATATGCATGCAAATGTCTGTTTGACATCTTCATTGCATATTTAAAATTCAAAGACATTTAAAATTTATCAAAAGACAAAACTCATTACCTAAACTTTCCACATACCCTAATACAATACTTATGTCTCCCGCACTATTTCTTGTCCTGGGAGATGATGACACTAATGCTGATTGATTTGTAGAAAATAAAAACTTGACAATCACCCTTTATAACTTTCCCTCACAGAGTATAGTCCCTAAATCGAGGAATAAGGATTTTATCTCCTACAGATCTTTCCCTCCATTCCCTTAAATTTTTCATAAGCTCATACCTTTTTTTCTGATAAAAATTGTCTCCTACCTTCTTAACTATTGCAAAAAAACTCAAATCTTGAGAATTCAAACAGTTTAGCAAGAAAAGAACAAGTGATCCCATCTCAAGTTGGGCAAGGGACTTGAAGAGAAACTTCACTGAAGAAGATAGGTGCATGGCCTATGGACATATGAAAAAATGCTCATCATCCTTAATCATCAGAGAAATGCAAATCAAAACTACTTTGAGATATCATCTAATTCTAGTAAGATTAGTCCACATCACAAAATCCTAAACCAGAGATGTTGGCATGGATGTGGAGAAAAGGGAACACTTCTACACTGCAGATGGGAATGCAAACTAATAAGTTCCTTTTAGAAAGATGTTTGGAGAACACTTAGAGAACTAAAGATAGACCTGCCATTTGATCCTACAATTCCTCTACTAGGTATATATCCAGAAGACCAAAAATCACACTATACCAAAGATATTTGTAACAGAATGTTTATTGCAGCCTAATTCATAATTGCTAATTCATGGAAGAAACCCAAGTGTCCATCGACCCACGAGTGGATTAATAAATTGTGGTATATGTACACCATGGAATATTATGCAGCCTTAAAGAAAGATGAAGACTTTACCTCTTTCATGTTTACATGGATGGAGCTGGAACATATTCTTCTTAGCAAAGTATCTCAAGAATGGGAGAAAAAGTATCCAATGTACTCAGCCCTACCATGAAACTAATCTATAGCTTTCATAGGAAAGCTATAACCCGATTATTGCTCAAGAATATGGGGAAAGGGGAAAGGGAGGGGAAGGAAGGGAGGAGGATGGGTGGAGGGAGAGCAATTGGTGGGAACACACCTACAGTGCATATTACAAGGGTACATGTGAAACTTACTAAATGTAGAATATAAATGTCTTAACACAATAACTAAGAAGATGCCATGAAGGCTATGTTAACCAGTTTGATGAAAATATTTCAAATTGTATATAAAACCAGCACATTGTACCCCATGACTGCATTCATGCACACAGGTATGATCTAAATAAATAAATAAAAGGAATGTCAGTCTTCTACAACTAAGTTGTTGATCCTTGCAGAAGAAAATACATAGTGTGCACCACTGTGTACCAGTGTGCATCAGTGTGTATCAGCATGGTGTACATTAGTATATACCAGCATCTATCAGTGTACCAGTGTGTATCACTGTGCATCAGTGTGTATCAGTGTGCATCAGTGTGTATCAGCATGCATCAGTATATACGCGTATCAGTGTGCATCAGTATGTATTGGCATACATCAGTGTGTATCAGGATGCATCAGTATATACCAGCATGTATCAGTATGTACCAGTGTGTACCAGCATGTACCATTGTGCACCAGTATGTACCAGTGTGCACCAGTGCCACTCTGATCTGTGCAACATCAGCAGCTCACTTCCTGCTGTCTAGGAAAATGTGTATGTCTCACTAGTGAACTCTTTCCATTTCTCACAGAAGCCATCTCAAAATATCTATATTCATCTCTGCTGGTATCTCTTTTCAATATAAAATAATTACCTTAATAATACACACCACAGTTTCAGTTTTCTGCATGTCGCTAGCCAGTTCGTCCAGCACAAGATCTACACTTTAGAAGTTTCTTTTTAGTATCAGTGTAGTAGATGAATTTGTGGGAAGCAAAGCAGGAGAATAGAAATAGAGTTCAATGCCAGTTAGAAGTTTACTGTATAAGCTGCATAAAAGAAAATGTTGAAAGCCTGACATCTGCAAGTGGCAGTGGGGATACACAGTGGAAATATTTGAGAGGTAAACCAAGCAAATTTCACAGGGGTTTACTTTTCAGACAGTTTATTTAAGCTCATTAAATTGTCTCAATGTTCTCTTGCTATGTGTGGGTTATAGGATTTGGAACATTGGAGCAATGTAAGCACATGTAAGTCAGTAACCTCAACAGGATTGCTTACATATAGAAACAGTTTACAATTGGGATCTAGGCTGTTTTCTAACTGCTGTATCACTTTATTTAAATCTATTGCTCATATCTGTATAAAGTTTTAGGAAATATATTTCTATTTGCCTAGAATTCTAGCTTTTTAGTTTTGTGTCTCCCTCTTTTGCTTAATATGTCTTATGCAATGAGATGAGGAGGAAATGATATAGTATATCTCGCTTAAACCTCAAACTTCCAGGCTGCAGTGAGCCACCTGCATGAGCCTCCCATGTAGCTGGGACTACAGGTAGTGCCACCACAATTAGCTAATTTTTTGGTTTATTGTATAGATGTGGTCTTGCTATGTTACTAAGACTGGTTATGACCTCCTGGACTCAAATGATCCACCTCTGGCTTCCAAAATGCAAGAAAAATAGGCTGAGCCACCATGGCTTACTGCTACTTCTATTTTCAATTTACTGATGGGAAAAAAATAAGGCTTCTGGGGTGTTTACTGGTGAAAATATGGCCCAGATATATGTTTATTATGCCACTAACTCTTCCTGATATATCACTGTATTCATTTACCTTCTTCCTGAGTGTTTTCCCCAAAATCCCATATGCCTGTAGGAAGATTCTTTTAGGAAAATATTATTTTTAATATGACATATTTAGTGAGTATAGGATATGACTAGTGTCTGCTGAAAAGATCTCATGATCTTTGTAGAGGAGCTAATTAAAATTAGTAATATTGTTTTCTCACTAGAAATAAAAATGTCTCACAAATTAGAAAATTATTTCTTTCTAAATGAACATATGTGCCATGTAAATTTTATTCCTAAACGATCAGCCATATATAAAGCTTGTAGGTGCTTTGGTTTTAGTTATACTTTGACAGAATGGATACAAGTGTGATCACAGTGTAAGTCAGAAATGGAAAATTCATAATGTTTAATAACATCAATAAAGGATAGATTTAGCTTTTTACAAGCTGTTTTGGCATTTTACTTATTCTTTCAAGGAAAAATCTCCCCGAAATGTCTTTTTTGGTGCTTTATGTTGTTTGCTCGCTGTGCTGAATATTCTCGGGCTACTTTAAACCTGGTGTACAGATTCCAGGTCTCTAAAACAGAAAGATCAAAAGGGTCCTGGCAAAGACTGATTTACTTACAGTAGTGTGAGGAAGAAGGCCTTGTTCACAGATCATCACTACAAGAATCATGTTCTGTCTTACACAGCTTCTTACCAGGAAGATCTATACACTTCATTAATCCAACATGACCCATTTTGCCTGTCAATTCCTTCATCATAATATTGGTGAATATTAACTATGACAGTAGCTTTCTAGAATGGTTTGCTATCAATTATCCTTTTAATTATAACCCATTAAGCCAAGGAAAAGGCACTACACTCCAGTTTACAATACTTGCGCCTATTTTCACATGAAATAAGCACGGTGATTTAAAAAGAAGTGAGAAAAAAACAACAATGAAAATGTCACTAAAAACTTAAAATGAATTATAATGAATTTATTGCAATAAAACATTGTGTAATTTTTGGAAAGATAATTTTGTGCTTCATACTTGATTTTGTATTTTAAAACAATGATTTATGAGCTAAAAAACTCAGTACTCTTTTATTTTATTAGTATGTTGCAAATTATTTAAATCAGTTAAAATCATTGCAAAGAAACAATGATGTATACATTGACAGCATCACTGTACACTAAAAGGTGTAATCAGACCATCAAATCGACTGATAGTAACAAAACTAATAATAATTTATAATTAAAAATAATAAGTACCAGTATTCGAACACAATGATTTAACCCAAGTTATCACCAATAACATCTGTAATCCAAGGTCTCTTATAATGTACAACAGAATAATAACACTTTTGTTTCCATTCATAAGAAAAATTATTGGATAAAAGATTTTGGAGATCTTGAAGTATGTATCTTATTCTTACTATATTGTATCCTATAACTATGTTTAAAATGTTTCTAATATCCAGATACATCACACTTTCCATTAAGATAAAAAATCCATTTTTGCTTTATAATTTTTCATTGTTGTCTTTAAAATAGCATGAGAATACTAAGACCTTACATTTAGAATAATATTTAGAAAAACATTTTTTCTTCATTCAGTAAACATAACAGTGCTTTTTGCATGGAAAATAATTCAGTAGATACTGTAGGAAGAATCCAAAGATTAGTAAAGAAGGAATTATTCCTCAAAGAACTGAGAGTTTATCAGTGACTATAACAAAAAGACTTCTTTCTTTTCCTAACTAAGCAAAGTTTTTAAGTGTGTACAATGGTACATTAGAGATTAGTACACCTTTTATTTTATTATTCTGAAATATTGGAGTGGAGCAAAATGGTAGACCAGAAGGATCGTTCAGCTATGCTTTCCTAGAGTGTTTGGGGAAAAAGAGAGAACCCAGCCACACCTGGTGCTAAGACCTTACCCAGAGTCATAGGTCGGGAGCACAGCGAGGAGGTGGTGAGCTGGACACAGCATATGATTAAGAGTGGTGGAAATCTGATGGATTATGCAAGTGATTGCAACCAGCTGCGTCCAGCTGGCTCCTGAGAGAGGTTGGGGATGGGAGGAACCCTTTTCAGAGTTTTTAGTTGTTGGGGGAAGTTGTGCATTGAATAGAAAGCTTGGAAGAGTGGGAATACTTGAATACTGTACAGCAACAATATTTGAATACTGGTTGGACTGGATTTGCCATATGTTTGGCGTCTGGTGAGGCAGCCATACTGAGAATGTCTTAGTGGCCAGCGGGCTGCCAGTGTGGGAAGGTTGGGAGAAGGTTTTAGCAGGGCACTAAAGCATAGCCCTCTTAATTCCACCTGCCTGAATTAGAACTCCACACATGGGACAGGCTGAGGGACTTCCACACCCCATGGCAATTGGACTCAGGGGGCACTGTGAGACCTGCCCCTGAAGGATTCTTGTGGGCTTTAAGATCCCAACTTGGCAGAGTCTAATTGCTGAGAAAACAATCAGGTGGATCACCGAAGGCAACCAAGTTAGGAATAAAGACCTTAAAGGTTGCTGACGATGTTCTCTCCCTCCCTCGGAGCAAAACCATAGCACAACTTGATGTACTGGCTACACATTGCAACATTTGGTGATCAAGAGCAAGGACTCCTATACTTCTGTCTACAAGGAAGAGTTTGCTTTGCTCAGGCTGAGGCCACTTCAAGACCTAAGCTCTGAGACAAGGTAGTATGAAGCAAAGGAGGAAATGAGAAAGAAAAAGGAGGTGAACGAGAAGAAAGAACACATGAGGAGAAAGCAACAGAAAAATTTGAAACATTTACATGGATGGAACTGGAAAATGTGCTTCTTAGCAAAGTATCTCAGGAATGGAAGAAAAAGTATCCAATGTACATAGCCCTTTTATGAAACTAATCTATAGCTCTCAAACAAAAGATACAACTTAATTCTAGCCCAAGAATATGGGGAGGGGGTGGGGAAGGGGAGGGG
>CAUYQV010067282.1:0-21791 GCA_963574575.1 Galagoides demidoff
CCGTGAGGGACTGTGTCTATTTTGTCTTGCTTAGGTGTCTGGTACTGAGCCAGCGATCACTAAGCATTTACTTAAATGAATTGGTTGGCATTTGTGAGAGGCAGTTGTTAAGCTGATCTTCCTGTGTCATCCAAAGTAGAAATACAGGCTGAGATACAAATTGGTCATCCATTGGCAGAGAATGAGGGCCCTGGGCTGCTTGGTGCTCATGATAATGGCATGTGGGACCGGTGGGTGTGTCCTGCTCTGCCCACAGTTGAGTGACAGGCTGGTCCAAGCAGAGCACAGGGCAGGTATGCTTAAAAACCGCCACCGAGCCAAGCTCTCTCCTTTTCAAATGAAACCCCTGCTTACTTCGCTCAAAGTTGGGACAGGAAAGAAAACACAGTGCCAAGCTGAAGCGGAGGGAAAAGCCACTTGTGAACCTGGGTCACCTGGGCCAGTCTGGGGTGGGCGGGAGGATCTGGAGGGCCTCTTGCCTGGAAACATATGAGGGAAAGTTGTCATCAGGAAAAAGGAGTTTGGTAAGTCTCGGGAAGCGTGTCCAGACTCGTCGTGGGCCCTCACGCCAGGCACCAGGTAAATGGGACAAGTGTGGGCACACACCTGTGCAGCCGCCCTCAGAGGGACCCGCTGCTGTTCACCAGCAGCCTGAGTCTCCTGGAAACAAAGGTTGCTCTGGATGGAACAGATGTCTGCCCCGCAGGGGCTGTGCTCAGCTGCCAGCGGCCACACTTACCCACACACAAGGTCACAGTCCCGTGAAGATAACTGTGACTTCAGAGGGAATTCCCAGAGTGTTCTTGGCGAGAGAAAAGGGGCTGGGGGGCAGGGCAAGCCTCTCCCTGTGGCCGTCGAAGCCTGGCAGTTGACCCTTCTCTGGTGGGAGTTACATCTGGCTTCACAGCAGTTCAACAAAATAGCATGGCGTGTCTGCCGCTGAATTTGAGATTCCACCAGTGGGAACCAAGTCTCAGCTGGTGAGACTAGCAGGCTGATCTGCAGGTTCCCCTGCCGGTCGGGGCTGCTACAGAACAGCCCCAAAGCCACAGGGAAGGCGGCGGCCCCTGGAGCAGAAGGATCCTTTGCAACCCAGCCCCCACCCCGTCTGAAATCCCCAGGGCAGTGTGTCACTGGTGTCTGTGGTCATCCCAAAGGGGTCATCAAGTTCTCCTAATTAAATTAATTTGAATTATCTTTAGTATTATTCATAAATATGTATTAAAAAGCATAGGGGAACCACATGTGATCGAGCTGAACATTATCACACATCTAACCCTGGAGGTCAGACAGAGACATTGATTGAAATCAATCCAAGTAAAACACAAGTGCACAGCTGGACCATCCCCGGGGTCCCCAGGGAGCCCCCCAGTCCTCAGGTCAGTGGTGAGAGCAGATGGCAGCCCCGGCAGGTCAAGCCCTGAGGCTGCTTTACCTCAGCTGAGGACGGCGGGTATTCCTGAGAGCCGTGGTTTCCATCTGGGCCTGTGGTGAAAAATAAACTTCTTCTGAACCATTTAAGTTCATAAAGCTGTTTACAATTAAGATGTGAAAGCTCTCAAGATGTCTTCGTGTGTGTGAGCGTGGCCTGCTCTGTGAGGAAAGAGCCACACCTGTGGTGAAGATTCAACACGCTTATAAAATCGGCCAAGTCGGCCGCGGCCCTGGGACCTGCTGCCACAGCAGTGAGGGGGGCGCGAACCGAGAAAACAGAGAATCTCACCACCGTTCTCCCCTGAGCGCTCTTCAGGGAAAAGGAATGAAGGGAAATTTGAGATAAATTGCTTTGAGTTTCAAAAATGGAGTTAGGAATCACCACAAGATTTAGATATTAGGCAGGAATCTAGACAGAAACCAGAGCAGAATTCTTCAGCCAGGGCAGGTTTGCGGCTCACCCTAAACGTTCTGGGGCAACCGACTTGATCTCTGAACATCTCTTCACTGTTTAAGGAGATGCCTACGTGCCCTGGGCAGGGCCTGGCAGTTTTCTCAAAGCCCAAAGCTTCACCAACATCTCTGAGCAGAGCAGATGTGGGGAACTTGCTGCTGGGGGAGCAGCTCCCTCCAGGGTCCGGGAGAGATGCAGTGAGCCGTGAAGACAGTGGGCAGGTGTCCCTCTGACGAGGTCAGCTGCCACAGCAAAGCTGGACCTAATGTTTCTGGATGTTTAGACTTCTCAACAGAGGTCTGAGTATTGGGGTTTTTTGTATGAGGCCTCCTAATTTTTAAACATTGGTGTATAAAAAGCCATCATATGGGCCCAAGAAATGATCATTGTGTGTGGGATTGTCCTGCTGTCCATCAGCTACTCCTTGAATCAGAGACACATGTGTTTGTGGAGGCCTGCCTTGTGCTGGACGTCATCCTAGACCTTGTGGACACACAGGTAAAGAGGGCCAAGTGTCTGTTCCTACCACATTCACAGCCCAGAGAGGAAGGAAGGCCGAGCTGTGGGGATCACTTGGGTGCAGGCAGAGAGTGGTCTGGGTGACAGCTTACCCACAGAACATGTATGCCGCCTAAGGCCTCCTGGAGGCAGGGATTTTGGAAGAGGTGAATCTGTCACCCTGAGTCGGATCTTAAAGTGTTAACCAGGTGAGGAAGGAGGGTGGGTAGAGAGGCCAGGACATGCCAAGTAAAGGTCACAGTAAGAGCTGAGGACAAACAGAGTCTGGTCTGTCGAGAGCCTACCTGGAGCTCAGGAGTGACCCAGGGGAGGCTGGGATGTGGACCACCGAGGACTTGGCCACGTTACCTTATCTGGGCTTTATTCCAAGGCAATAGGGAGCCCATGGGATGCTTCAAGCAGGGCAGCGACAGGATGAGATTTGGGTTACCTATTTATCAGCTGAAAGGGGAAAAAACTAGAGAAGGGACTACTCAGGAAGCAAGGGTGGTAAGAGCAGCAATGGTAGGGTGGGAAGATAGTAGGTAATACCAGGGAGAGGCAGTGTGGCTCTGAACCAGGAGCGGAGAGAAGGGCAGAAATTGAATGACCCTTTGGAAGCTGATCTGGAAAACACAGAGATTGAAGTAGAGTCTGAAGGGGACAGAGTCACAGATGGGTGGGTGGTGGTCAGAGTGACCATTCCTGTTCGCCTAGTTTTAAGACGGAGAGTTCCACATCTCAGGAAGCCCTCAGTGCCAGGCATGCAGGGAGGTCGGTAACCCTGGCGTTGGCTCTCCAGCTAACACAGGGGGTAGTGGGAGAAGCTGTGTGTTTGGGCTGTTGGGGAGACGGTGAGCCTGGTCTGGAGCATGTCTGGAGGTGCTGTGGATGTGTGGGTCAGGCCATCGGCAGGGACTTGGGATGTGAGCCTGTAGCTTAAGTCTGGGGTGTGTGTGTGTTGGGAGTGACTATGATGTAGAGAATGCATATTTAGGGGCCGAAGGCAGAAATAAGAGCTGGTTGGGACCAGGACATCACTCAGGGAGAGCTTGTAGCATGAAGAGGGAGGTGGACCGAGAATAAAAGCCTGGAGAATTGATGCTGGAACCTCCAACAAGTGTGTATAGAAAGACGAGTCTGTGAGAGGGGCTGAGAAGAAGCAGTCACGGGTGTCAGAGGACACACAGGACACGAGGTCCTGGGAGCCAAGTGAGTTGACAGCAGCTCGGGTCATGAGCCATCGTCAGGGTCAAAGGCAAGACTGATGTCCCCTCCTCTGAGCAGTGAGGGCTGTGCCTCACCACCGGAGATCTGAACAGAAAGCCTCTCGGGGTGTAGCTCAGAGGAGCAAATGTGAGTGAGGAAAAGGAGGTGGCCAGGACAGTCCAGTCGTCCCGAAGTTAGAGTAAAAAGGAGGAGGAGAAGGAAGCATTAGCCAGATGACCAGGGAAGCTCTAGGGGCGGCTGTTTAAGGGGGGTGAGCACTGAACAAGCTGATAAACAGAGGGGGGAAAGCTATAACAATTAAGATGTGGTGTCTAAGAGAGGGAATCAGCAGCTCGGGGCCCCTGGGGACAGCAAATGGTAAGAGATGGGCTGAAAGCCACAGAGGACCTTGCCCTGGAGCTGGGGAGGAAAGAGCCCACTATACTTGACCGTAGGAGGGAGGGGACATTAGGTGACTCGGGAGGGAAGGGGAACAGCAGCCCGGAGTGGAGAGACGTGAGGCGGGTTGTGAATGCCGGGCAGGGTGTGCCACTCAGGACACAGTGGACATGCCGGAGACACGCCTCGGCCACCCTCCCAGAGAGGTGACCACAGTCTACAGGTTCAGGGCACTTCAACAGGACAGTGGACACAGCAGATACGGGGGAAGTGACCGATGCAGGCTATTTGATTGAGAGGACTGCCAAATTATTCCCTTCAGGACTGATGGCTCTGACTCGGGGTTCAAGTGTGCTATCAGCTCTCACTCACGTGCATGCGCACACACGCACACCCACGCACACGCGAGCACACAGACACGCACACATGACACATATGTGCACACGCGCACACCCACGCACACGCGAGCAGACTCACACAGACACGCACACATGACACATACATGCACACACGTATCCCTTATCCGTAAATAAGCTGCAACCTGCTCGGACCCAAAAATAGGCGTTAAGACCCCTAAAAGTACTGCTTCAGGTGCGGTCAGGCCGGAGGGAGGTTTGGCGTAGGTGGGGGCCGGGGCGTCAGTACGAAAAGGCAACGTGAAAATATTTTTTCTGATCAAACTTGCACACACGGTTCAGTGCAGTTCAGAGTCCATAGAGGAGGCATTTGAAGAGCACCTTGAGATGGGCTCGCAGAGAACATGACCAAAGGCAGTGGAGTGGGGCTCTGCTCACAGGGAGGCCTGGCACGCGGCTCCTGCCTCCCCTGGCACAGGGAAGTGCCGCGGTGTTTCATCAGCTCTGCTTATTTGGGTCAATGACGAGGGCCTTGCACCTGATGCTTTCCAGGATATGTACTTTACCACCTGCTTTTTTAAAATTCTCACTTTAAAAACATGTTCTTTTCTCTGCCATAAAAGCAATTTACACCCTTCATAGACATTTTGGTCAATGCAGAAAAGAAGAACCAGGACCGAGTACCGCCCCGGTGTCGGGCATGGACCCCCTGTGGTGCATTTCCCTCTTGCCTTTCCGTTGCCGGTTTCAGGATGAAGGGAGCTGGGTCTTTCCTTTCTGAGAAGAACAGAGAATTCCGGGACAGGAATATTTCCTGGCAAAGGCACCAAACATTCTGGGTTCTGATCCCAACCCCAGCACAGCTTAGCTTGTGGTTTTGGCAGCTGCCAGCCCTCCTGAGGCTGCTCTCTGGTTTGTGAGATGAGGGTGCCGATGACCCAGCCTCTGAGGCCTGGCCCAGGGCTCAGGTGTCCTGAGCCTGTGACGCTCTGGGGGGCACAGGATGTGCTTCTGGACACCAGTTCTTCTTGGGCAGTTGTGGGTCTTAATCCAAAACCCAGTCTCCTGAAGCTGTGACCGAGGACAGCAAGGGCAGGTTCCCGAAGTGATATGACCCCCGACCTATGCTTTTATGAGATCCTGGGAATATAATGAAACTGACCTGCTGAATTAGGACACAGGTCACCACAGGGCACGTGGGCCACTCTAGCTAATAATAGAATTTAGAGAATCAGGAATTTAAAAAATTATTAAAGAAATCTGGCTCAGAATTCCCCAAACTGTGTTCTTATAGCAGATACTCTGTTAAAAGGCGGGGCTGCGTGAGAGTGAGCAGTGGTCACGTACATTCAGGAAGATTAGGTTACACCAAGTATAACAGGGTTTTCTCACTCGGTGTCAGTGATTTTCAACCAGTGTGCCACGAGAAGATCTCAGGTGTGCCACAAAATTTTTCAAAGATCATTAATTAGATTATTTTCTAAAGAGGTTTACAGCGTAGTAAATATACATATATTTTTTCTGGAGTAGCATGATTACTGGGGTGATTTTTTTTTCCTTTTTAAATTAAATCATAGCTGTGTACATTAATGCCATCATGGGGAACAATGTGCTGATTTTATATACAATGTGAAATATTTTCATCAAACTGGTTAACATAGCCTTCACGGCATTTTCTTAGTTATTGTGTTAAGACATTTATAATCTACACCTAGTAAATTTCACATGTACCCTTGTAAGATGCACCATAGGTGTGGTCCCACCAATTACCCTCCCTCTACCCATCCTCTCCCATCCCCTTCTTCTTGGGCTATAACTGGGTTATAGCTTTCATAAGAAAGCTATAAATTGGTTTCATGGTAGGGCTGAGTACATTGGATACTTTTTCTTTCATTCTTGAGATACTTTTCTAAGAAGAGTATGTTCCAGCTCCATCCATGTAAACATGTAAGAGGTAAAGTCTCCATTTTTTAAGGTTGCATAATATTCCATGGTGTACATATATCACAATTCATTAATAGATTCATGGGTCGATGGGCACTGGGGTTTCTTCCATGACTTAGCAATTATAAATTGGGCTGCAATAAACATTCTGGTACAAATATCTTTGTTATAATTTGATTTTTGGTCTTCTGGATATACACCTATTAGAGGAATTGTAGAATCGAATGGCAGGTTTATTTTTAAATCTCTAAGTGTTCTCCAAACATCTTTCCAAAATGAATGGAGTATTAGTTTCCATTCCCACCAGCAGTGTACAAGTGTTCCCTTTTCTCCACATCCCCGCCATCATCTCTGGTTTGGGCATTTTGCAATGTGGGCTAATCTTACTGGAGTTAGATGATATCTCAAAGTGGTTTTGATTTGCATTGCTCTGATGATGAAGGATAATGAGCATTTTTTCTTGTGTCTGTGGGCCGTGCACCTGTCTTCTTCAGAGGAGTTTCTCTTCAAGTCCCTTGCCCACCCTGAGATGGGAGCACTTGTTCTTTTCTTGCTAATACATTTGAGTTCTCTGTAGAAGAGAACTTATGGTTATGAAATGTTTGTTGGAGACATAACCTGCAAATATCTTCTCCCATTCTGAGGGCTGTCTACTTGCTTTATTTACTGTGTTCTTGGCTGTGCAGAAACTTTTAAGTTTGATCAGGTCCCAAAAGTGTATTTTTGACATTGCTTCAATTGCCCGAGGGGTCCTCCTCATAAAATATTCACCCAGGCTGATTAGTTCTAGAGTTTTCCCTACACTTTCTTCTAGTATTTTTATAGTTTCATATCTTAAGTTTAAATCTTTAATCCAGTGAGAGTCTATCTTAGTTAATGGTGAAAGGTGTGGGTCCAGTTTCAGTCTTCTACAGGTCGCCAGCCAGTTCACCCAGCACCATTTGTTAAATAGGGAATCTTTCCTCCCACTGAATGTTTTTAATTGGCTTGTCAAAGAGCAAATAATGGTAAGTAGCTGAGTTCATCTCTTGGTTCTCTATTCTGTTCCATACATCTACCTCTCTGTTTTTGTACCAGTACCATGCTGTTTTGATCACTATCAATTTATAGTATAGTCTGAGGTCTGGTAGCATAATTCCTCCTGCTTTGTTTTTATTTCTGAGTAAAGTCTTGGCTATTTGAGTTTTTTTCTGATTCCATATAAAATGAAGTATTATTTTTTTGAGATCTTTAAAGTACGACAGTGGAGCTTTAATAGGGATTGCATTAACGTTGTATATTGCTTTGGGTAGTATGGACAATTTAATAATGTTGATCCTTCCCAGCCATGAACATGGTATGTTTTTCCATTTGTTAACATCTTCAGCTATTTCTTTTCTTAGAGTTTTATAGTTCTCTTTATAGAGATCTTTCACGTCCTTTGTTAGGTAAACTCCCAAATATTTCATGTTCTTTGGCACTACTGTGAATGGAATAGAGTCCTTGACTTTTTTCAGCTTGACTATTGTTGGTATATATAAAGGCTACAGATTTATGAGTGTGAATTTTGTAACCTGAGATGCTGCTGTATTCCTTGATCACTTCTAAGAGATTTTGTAGTAGAATCCCTGGTGTTTTCCAGGTATACAATCATATCATCTGCGAAGAATGAAAGTTTTCTCTTCTGACCCTATATGGATACCCTTGATCACCTTTTCTTTCCTAATTGCAATGGCTAAAACTTCCATTACAATGTTAAAGAGCAGTGGAGACAATGGGCAACCTTGCCTGGTTCCTGATCTGAGTGGAAATGATTTCAATTTAATTCCCTTCAATACAATATTAGTTGTGAGTTTGCTGTAGATGGCCTCTATCAGTTTAAGAAATGTCCCTTCTATACCAATTTTCTGAAGTGTTCTGATCATGAAGGGATGCTGGATATTATCAAAAGCTTTTTCTGCATCAATTGAGAGAATCATATGGTCTTTGTTTTTTAATTTGTTTATGTGATGAGTTATATTTATAGATTTATGTATATTGGACCAGCCTTGAGACCCTGGGATAAAACCCACTTGGTCGTGGTGTATCGTTTGTTTGAAGTGTTGCTGGATTCTGTTTGTTAGGATCTTGTTGAATAATTTTGCATCAATATTCATTAGTGATATTGGTCTATAATTATCTTTTCTTGTTGGGTCTTTTCCTGGTTTGAGGATCAAGGTGATGTTTGCTTCATAGAATGTGTTGGGTAGTATTCCATCTTTTTCTATGTTTTGGAAAAGGTTGAGTAATATAGGTATTAGTTCCTCTTTAAAGGTTTGGTAGAATTCTGATGTGAAGCCATCTGGTCTTGGGCTTTCTTTTTAGGGAGATTTTGTATAGTTTATGCTATTTCAGAACTTGATATAGGCCTGTTCAACATTTCCACTTCATTTTGGCTAAGTCTTGGAGGGTGGAGTGCTTCCAAGTATTGGTCAATTTCCTTCAGATTTTCATATTTCTGAGAATAAAGTTTCTTGTAATATTCATTAAGGATTTTTTGAATTTCTGAGGAGCCTGTTGTTATTTCATCTTTACCATTTCTGATTAATGAAATTATAGAATTTAGTCTTTTTCCTAGTTAGGTTAGCCAAAGCTTTATCTATTTTATTGACTTTTTCAAAAAACCAACTTTTTGATTTATTGATCTGTTGCATAATCCTTTTGTTTTCAATTTTGTTTAATTCTGCTCTAATTTTGGTTATTTCTTTTCTTCTGCTGGGTTTAGGATTGGAATGTTCTTCCTTTTCCAGGTGTTTGAGATGTCCTGTTAAGTTGTTAACTTCCTTTTTTCCCCGTTCTCTTGAGGAAAGCTTGCAGTGCTATAAATTTCCCTCTTAGGACTGCCTTTGCAATATCCCAGAGGTTCTGATAATTTGTGTCTTCATTATTATTTTGTTCCAGAAATTTGGTAATTTCCTTCTTAATCTTGTCTCTGACCCAGCTACAATTCAGCATAAGTTTATTTAGCTTCCATGTTTCTGTATGAGTATGCAGATTCCTGTGGTTACTGCTTCAACTTTTATTCCATGATAGTCTGAGCAGATGCAAGGAATAATTTCAATTATGTTAAATTTGTTGAGGTTAGACTTGTGACCTAATATGTGATTGATTTTGGAGTATGTTCCATGGGCTGATGAGAAGAATGTGTATTCAGTTTTGTTAGGACGAAATGTTCTGTAGCCGTCTGTTAAATCCAATTGTTGAATGGTTAAGTTTAAGTATAAAATTTATTTGCTTAACTTCTTACTGGAGGATCTATTCAACACTGCCAGAGGAGTGTTAAAATCTCCACCTATTATGGAGCTGGGGGAAATCAAGTTGCTCATGTCTGTTAGCGTCTCTCTTATAAATTGAGGCACATTCTAGTTGGGTGCATAAATGTTAATAATTGAAATCTCATCATGTTGGGTGTTACCCTTAACAAATGTGAAGTGACCATCCTTATCCTTGCTTACTTTTGTTGCTTTAAAGCCTATTGTATCTGTGAATAAAATTGCAACATCTGCTTTTTTCTGTTTTCCATTTGCCTGAATTATAGATGACCATCCCTTAACCCTGAGTCTATATTTATCTTTTAAGCTAAGACGAGATTCTTGTATGCAGCAGATATCTGACCTGAGTTTTTGTATCCAGTCAGCCAACCTGTACTTCTTTAGAGGACAATTTAAGCCATTCACATTAATTGAGAATATTGATAAGCCTGGTAGAATTTGGAGTATCAAGTTTTTTGAAAGTCTAGTGGACATTTTTAATCCTTTTACAACTGTGGAAGTTGGAATTGGATCAAAAGTTTTTTAGTGAGCTTACTTTTGTGGTGGAGGATTGCGCCAGTCATGATGGAAGATAAGTCTGAGAATATCTCAGAGAGCTTGTTTAGTTATGGCAAATTTCTTCAACATGTGAATGTCATTAAAGTATTTAATTTTTCCATCATAAGTGAAACTCAGTTTAGCTGGATACAGTATCCTGGGTTAAAAGTTATTTTGTTTTAGGAGATTAAAAGTTGGTGACCCCCTCTTCTAGCTTGAAAGGTTTCAGCAGAGAGATCTGCATCATTCTAATATTCTCCCCCTTGTAGGTTATGGTTTTCTTACATCTGGCTGCTTTCAGAATTTTCTCCTTCGTATTAACTTCAGTGAAGTTAATTATGTTATGCCTGGGGGATGTCTTATTCGGCTTGAGTCATGCTAGGGTTCTGAAACTGTCTGCTATCTGCATTTCAGAATCTCTTGGCATGTCTGGAAAGTTCTCCTTCATAATCTCATGAAGAAGAGCCTCTGTGTTTTGTGAAGCAACTTTGTCACCTTCAGGGATTCCTATAAGGTGATAATTAGTTTTCTTTGAATTATCCCAGAGCTTTCTGAGAGAATGATCCATTTTTGTTCTTTATTTTTCTTCCTCTTTGAGAGTTTGGGAGCATCCAAAAGCTTTGTCTTCAATGTCAGAAATCCTTTCTTCTGCTTGCTCCATTCTGTTACTGATGATTTCTACTGTATTTCTCAAATCTTTGAGGGCTTCAAATTCTTGTCTCAATGTGTTAAAATCTTTGGTGATTTTGTCTTTGAATTCATTGAATTCTTGAGACAACTTCTGAAATGCTCCTTGAATTTCTAATTCCAACTTAACCTCCACTCTATTAATCTTATTTGCAATCCAAATTCTGAATTTGATTTCTGACATCTCAACCATTTGTCTATGAATGGGATCTTCAGTTGTGTCCACCATATCATTCCTTGAGGGAGTTGATCTACTCTGGTTATTCATGTTACCAGAGTTTTTCCACTCATTTTACCCCATGGCTATTTTATATCATTTAGCTAGATGAGCAGATAAGGTGAAGTTGGGTTGGGGGGCTCCTGGAGTAGTGATTACCAGCCCTTTGTGCAAGAACTGGGACTGGTCTATACCTTTTCCCCTAGAGCTTTGTAAAGGATCTGGATAGTGCTACTTCCTGAGACACTGGGGACTTACTCGGTGTGGTGGGGCTAAGTGGCTATGTCTTGTTTTCAGCTGGTCTCTGTCCTACCCTAGTGAAACAGTTACTCTGGGTTGAAGTCTCAGCTGTGGAGAAATACCAGCAGTTAAGTCACCATGCTCCCCATAGGCAACAACTGGAAAAGGAAAATCAAACCTTCCCACAACCACACACCCAGGGTACCACTTTGGATAGTCCTCGGGTGATTGGTCCAGTCTGAGAGGTTCAATTCAATTGTTCCAGTCAGCCCCCAGTCTCAAGTAGGAGAGTTCAAAGATCTCTGGCAACTAGATAGCAGGGGTCTGCTGGCAGCTCGAGTATAGTATATTCTTTTTTTAACTCTCTTTTTTTGATCAACATAATTAAAGTGTGCCACAAAAGGTTCAAGTGTGCCACAAGATAAAAAATGTTGGAAAATGCTGCTCCAAGGCTTATTAGGACTTTAAATATGCCTAAATGCATTGGGAGCACCAAGGCAGATGTGATGCACCCCTCCTAAACTGACCTGGTTCTGGAACTGTCTTGCCTAGTCACATTAATTCACATCCCAAGAACTTAATTTTCCACCGGACACAGGCATTCCTTTCTGTGTCCTGCTAGCTCCTTCTGGGAGACCCCAAGCTGAGCTGAGTTGTAAAACCCCATAACCTTCTTGAACTTCTTTACTTTCCAAGGGTTTCATGAATGATTAGTAAAAATAAAAATTATTCTTTACTTTCCTTCCCCCCCACCTTCCCCGCAGCACATCTCCCTATCCTTCTCCTTCCTGCCTTTGGCCATGAACTCACCCTCACTTTATAATTCTGGGGAGAAGTATGTTCTGTTTATCTTGACTCAGTTTTGTGTCATTTTGCTGTTACCTAGACTTTGTGATTAATCTTTGCTCCTAAATGACCAAGCTGTTTGGCTGGGGCTCCTGAACTCCCTCCATCCCTTGGGCCCCTGATGACTGGGGTAGAGGTGCAGGTGAGCAGGCAGAGCTTCTGACTCATGTCCCTGGGCTCTTGGGGTTGTGGTGTGCTCCAGGAGGAGAGGCCCAAGAATCCTGCTTTCTTGCCTGTCTTGATCCTGCCAGTCCATCCCATCCCTCCTTTCTTTTTGTCCCTCCTAACACTGCTCCACCCCCAGAGCACCCTGCCCCTGCCTTCTGCCTGCTCTTACTGACCTCACCCTCTCTGGGCCAATTGTCTGGGGTTGCAACTCATCCCATTCTCTCTGCCCTGGCTGGCCTCTGCTAATCCCACCAGGGCTTACAGCTGGGCCTCATTCTGGTAGGAGGGAGAGTAGTCTGCCAAAGGGGACACTTGCCAGCCTTCTTTTCCACCCTGAAGGGGAGCACAGTGGTTGACACACAGGCTTTATTAGGGGAGTCAATGTCTCCAGAGCCTCTGAATGCAGGCACAGGGGCACAGCAAGCTTTGCTAATTCTAATTGATAAGAGAAAATGACTGAACTGAGACATAAGAATGTAGTCTATTGTAAGATGTTTGTAAATAAACTTTATACATGTCTATAATCCAAACCTAATAAAGATGAATAGAAAAGAATCTGGACAAGGAGTCTGGAGGGCTGACTCCCCAGGCCCTGCTCTGCCTCTGACAAGCTGTACAAGTTGAGGAAAGGGAGGAAAGGGCCTTTGCCTCTCTGAGCTGACGTGCTCCTGCTGCCTCTCCCTAAAATGTAGAAACCTATTTAGACCACATATTCTGTTCCTCCCTTTGACAATCACAGTTGCCAGTAAAACTGCAAAAATGAACTAGATAAAGTCCTCTGGAATCATTAGCAGTTAGAAGAGTGATGCTGCCTGTATTTTGATAATCATTGTAGTTGAACAATCTAGACAGACCATCAAGGAAAAAAGCTATAAATCCTCAAGCATATGATGACTTGGAAAAAAGGACAACAACAAAACCATGAGAGTGTGGGTGCTGTGGGGACAAAGCGTTTTTATACTGGGCAGATTTGGGGAGCTGTGAGTTCTTGCGACATCAGGTCCTTGCTCTGTATTAACGCGATGTCTGTAACTTGGGGAGCCTTATTATGTTCTATGTGACGTGAAGGCTGTGGTGGAATCAGAGAAATGGCCTCCCTTCCACGCTGCAGTGCCCTCCCAAACCTCCACTGTTCTCAGGTGTCACGACCCAGCTGTGCTTTACAGGACACCCTGGCTGAGCAGCAGGTTCCAGGTGACAGGGCCTGAGCAGGTCACAGTGTGGCACCTCTGTGATTGGATGAAGGGCCTCATTTTGGGAGACAGAGAGTATCTTTTATGGATCTGAAAGGGCAGAATGGCTGCTGTATAAAAAGCAGGTGGCATGGAGCTCCTTGGGGACAATGAAGGACAGGAGGCTGAGATGGCAGCTTTCCCCCTCTGCGTTCCTTTCACCCACTGCATGGCACGAGCGCTTTAACAGGGCAGAGATGTCTACTAGTGTGAACAAAAGGACCAAGTCACAAATACTTAAGGGAAGAGGGATCTCCAGAGCTCAGCTTGTGCTGAGGTGTGCTGGGTTTCTGACATGAATGTTTGTTTACTGAGCTTTGTGAGGTGCTTTGGAATGTGGGCCAGATAAAGTGGGTGAAAAGAGGCTTGCATTCCGAGTGAATACCTTGATTTCCTTCCTCTCCAAAATCCAGCTGTTCTGTCTCTGGCCATTCCCGCTTTGTATGTTCTAATGTGTAACGACTTTTGAAGAGAGTCGTGTTGGTAGATACACGAGATCAATACCAGTTATTAATTGTCCCTTTTTCTGGCAGGGCCCTTCCCAGCCCTTCTCTCCTGCCCTGATCTCTTATCAGTCTCTGGAAATGTTTGCTAAATGACTGATTATATTTTCACAGTAAATGGTACTTTTTGAAGATGATCGTGATAGCTTTTTCACAGCTTTCCCGGGAGGTTTTGAGATTGTGTATCTTATCTTCCAGTTCTGGGTCTTTACTCAGAGTCCATGTTATCTCCAAGGTTTTCTGGTGTGCTTGAAATGGGGTCAGTCCTTTGAAGTTTGAGAGAGAGTCCTTCCTAAACTCAGTGAATCCCACAATATTATCTTCCCAGACCATTAGGGACGCAATTCCAGAACCAATTGCATGATTGATTATTTATAATTAGGGAAACTAGGTGATAAGCAGGGTGAAATGGAGAATTGGAAAGGAAGCTGGACTGTGTCCTGGTTCACATCCTGATGTGTTTGCGTGGATTGGTGTTGGGGTGACCAAAGGGTAACTCACACAGCATCCGCTTGTCCCCCGCACGGCCATGTGCGTGGATTCTGATTCACAAACCATTATGTGCTCTTGATCTTATCCGGGAGGAATCCACAGCTCTTCTGCTGCATGGAGGGCTGGTGTAGGCAAGGGAGACATCTACTCCCCAAAACCCCACCTCACTGCAACTGGGAGCCAGGTTGTGACCCTATAGCATGGGCCACTAGGAAATAAGGGACCTTCCTCAAGTCAGCAGGGATGGCAGAGGGTGTCTGGATGAACATGCAGACCCCCATCTGCCAGAAGGGTCCCGGGCATCTGGGACACTCAGGGCAGTGTGGCCAGGTGTCAGTGGTGCCAGTGGCTACTTCAGTGGTTTGCCCCTTTCCCTCCCCTGTATCTATTTACCTGTGACCAAAGTCCATCCATCATCCTCCCATTCTCTGTGGCATCAAAGAGTAAACACCGCTTTCCTTGACAAGCTCTCCGCCTCCCCAGTCTTTTGTTAGTTTTTCTGATTCCTATAACCTCTCAAAGATGACTGTCGGTAACTCTAAGATCCTTGTAGACCTTGGAATTCGATTCACACAGGCCTGGATTCTTGAGGCCACTTACAGTGACAGCCCCTCCCCCTCCAGCCAGTACAGCTGACGTGGCCACCTCTCTGCCTGGTTTGTTCTACCCTCCTCAGGTTGGACTCCAAGCCCCCTGCTGAAAAGCCCCGAGGTGAAGCCATCAGCAGGCGTTTCTGCTTTTTATCTTCTCTCCTCCGAGCAATGGTCTTTGCTTTTCTCCTTGTTTCAATCAGACCTTCAGTATCAGAGTTGTAACTCTAGTATTTCTTCAGGTCTCAGCCAATGCTCGTCTTTAGCCTTCCTGACACGCTTCCACTCAGAAGAGGTGGTGTAACGTGGCACCCCTGGGTTAATTACGCTTTCCGTTAATACAATTTGACATCCTATTTTTTTCACTTGATATCACATCATGTGAATCTTTCTAAGTCATTAGAATTTATTCACATATATCGCACTTGTTCATTCAATAAGCACATATTGGGCAGCTGCTGTGTGCCAGACACCATAGTCAGTTTGGGGGGTACTTTGGAGAGAACAGCTGAAACAGAGCCTCGTATTAGAAAAGAACATTAAATAATTATGCAGATTTTTTTTTTTTTGCACTTTTTGGCTGGGGCTGGATTTGAACCTGCCACCTCTGGCATATGGGCCAACGCCCTACTCTTTTGAGCCACAGGTGCTACACAGATGTTTAATCCCCAGAGTAAGATCTATGGAAGAAATAGGTGGAGCGTGAGAGGGAACACTTGGGGAACTTGACCTCATCCGGCATTAAGAGGAGCTTCCCTGAACAGCCTAAAACATAACCTGCCCCTCATTCTTCATTGGGGACTTGGTACTATTTGTGCAAAGTCTTTGGCTATTTCCAATAAGGCCACAACTAGCACGTCTAGGCATAGTGATACTATTTTCGTAAGGCACACCTCTGTAAGTTTATTACCGGGTCCCTCTGCGTAGAAAGTAGTTCCTTAATGCAGATTTCTAAAATTGTAATCACTGAACTTTTTATTCATTCTTGATACATGTTGTTTAAAAAAAAAAAAAGCTTTCTGGAAAATGCCTAGCTTTAAAGCTGGTAAAGGCTCTGGGACCACCCCCTCTCCAGCTACCATCACAGAAACATCAGGCAGATTTCCAGAAATCAGCTGGATTCGCAGTCAGGGTGAGTTTCCTGTGCATTTCCTATGCGTGTTCTCAGTCGGTGCTACACAAAGTGTCCTCCTCCACCTGGTGTACAGCCTGTGAGAAGGCGGAAGCTGAGGACCAAATAAACATTTTAAAACTTCAGTGGCAGCAGGATAAAGTGACGTCATATTACAAAATTGGGGTATGTAGATTGCTTTTTCATTTTTTTGAATAATGCCTCTTTTTTTTTTTCAACCAGAGTAGTATTGGTTTATGATAGATTGGGAGGGACGCACAAGTCCTTCCCCACAGACAGTTTAGGTGAAATCTACTGAAACCCCCTTAGTCGTGTTCCCTTCTGTAGACAAAGACCCCGATGCTATCTCATGACTTTCCCCCTTCCTCCTGGGAAACAGATGAGATTAGCAGATTCTGACTACAGACACTTACACCTGAGTCAAGCCACACAAGAGCCCTGTATCCCGTTCCCAGAAAGATAAACACACCTATTGCAACAAGTGAGACGTGTGTTGTTTAAAGGAATTTCTGTGGGAGGCCAGACGTGGTGGCACTTTGGGAGGCTGAGGCAGGAGGATTGCTTGAGGCCATGAGTTTGAAGCTGCAGTGAACTAAGATCCTGCCACAGCATTCCGCTTAGTAACAGTGACCCCCAGAATTTCTGTGAGAAATTTCTTGGTCCCAGAATTACAATTCCTTTTTGTTTTGTTTTTGCTCCTGGACTCTATCAAGGCACTTCACACTGAACCTGCCTGTGACCAGGCACCAGAATGACAATGAGGGGAGTTCTGATTGGGTGCCACCACCACCGGGTGTTTCTTTCCAGTGAAAGTAATGACAGGTGTTGAAAAACTTCCACCTCCAAAATCTTCTAACAGTTGTGTCCAAGAAGTTCAGCTGTGAGTCAAAGGCTACTTCTGTCCTGTTCATATTCCCACAGTGAGCAGAGGTGCTCAGCAATCTCACCAGCCAGGGGCTGAGACCAATGTGGATGACACATGAATGTCATTTAGCATATGCTGGATGGAAAATAAAAGTAGCTACACAGTGACTTTTTGTTGGTCCGTCTTTTGGTGTCTGTTAAAATAAATAAATGAAAACTTAGCTTGAGGGGGTTTATCCATCGTATTGGTGCCGTCCCCAAATGGGGAGAACGATGTTTCCTAAAAACTCTGCCTACCACCAACTGGCTGGTCAGATAAGAACCAAGCATTTTCCTGGATCATTTTGAGTTAAAAGGAAGTGATGAGGCTCAGCGCCTGTGGCTCAAGCTGCTAAGGCGCCAGCCACATACACCTAAGGTAGCGGGTTCAAATCCTCAGCCCGGGCCCGCCAAACAACAATGATGGCTGCAACCAAAAAATGGCCGTTGTGGCAGGCACCTGTAGTCCCAGCTACTTGGAAGATGGAGGCAGGAGACTCACTTGAGCCCAGGAGTTGGAGGTTGCTGTGAGCTGTGATGCCATGGCACTCTACCCAGGGGGATAGCTTGAGGCTCTGTCTCAAAAAAAAAAAGGAAGTAATGAGATGAAGGCTCTGAAGTGCGAAGCCAGGCTGCCTAGGAGCCTGCATTGCACTGGCCGAGCTGGTCCTGGTGACGGCCCTCACAGCAGCTTGGTTTTCTCATCTATTAACACATATTGGTGAGAAAAGTAAACAGTAAAAGGTGCCTCGCACACAACAAGCTCTCAGCCAATCCCAGGTGTTCTTATTCTTATATAATAGAAATTCTGTGTAGGGAGGGAGGCAGGGAGCACGATAGGAAGGAAGAGAAAGGAAGGGAAGCAGTGGGCCTGCTGCCAAAGCTTATCTTCCCACGAGATGCTGGAGAGGGTCGCAGCATTTGGATCCAGAGTACTAGGACTCTGGGCCTGGCTGGTGCCATTCACTACGTGTGAAACCCAGAGGGTCTTGGGACATTGCTGAGCCTGGGTTCCTGCTCTCCTGAGTAAATGGGATGACGTCAGTGGTCCCCGCCCCAGGGAGCTGCTAATGTGTGGGTAGATGCCAGGTAAGTGGGGAGAGTGGTGGGCGGGCTCTCGGCTCACCATGGCCCTTTGGGGAGGGTTTCCTTCCCACCTGTGCCTGCTTGAACTGGCTGCTGGAGGAGGCAGCCCTGCCTGGGTTTTGAAGGTCAGGTCTGGGCCTTTCCCTTCTTCAGAGCTTCTGTACAGTCATCGTTCACTGCTACCAAATGGGTAGACCCCACGGTTCCTGGTTCCTGATGACGAAGAGGTGCGTCTGAATGGCTCCATCAGAACACAAGAATTGCCTGCAGAGGAGGAAAAGCTTGGGCTTGGGCCGTTCTGCATTTGTTTATCAATTTAAGCCTTTTGTAGATGGAATTTCAAGATTAATTCTGTTAATAAAAAGGAAAAGAAGAAAAGAGAGATAGAGACAAAAGTGACTCACAGATGAAGAAATAAGCTAAAAACCCAGGGGCCAAGAGTCCTAATCCTGTCTGTGCCACAACTTGTTATGTGACATTGGGCAAGTAGATTAATCACTTGGTGGCTTCACCTTCTTGTTCATAAAATGTGGTGTGACAGTACTAACCAGACCTCACTAGATTGTTACACAAGGAAAATGAACATTTGCCGTGGACATAAATCCCAGCTATATACTGCCTCTGCGGCTCTGTGGCTAGGGGTGGGTTGCGGAGATGAAAAGGGCTTTTTTGCAATATTTAACTAGCTTCACTAGCTAGGAATATTTTGCTCTTCCTCCTGTGAATTTTTTCAGTTTCATTCTGGTGGCTGCTCACTAACAGTGGTGGTCCACTGACTGCAGGTGTTTGTTTCTTCTCCCTCTAAAAGATACGCTGTTTCCAAATTTAAGATGCAGTTGGCTGGGCATGATGGCTCACACTGGTGATCCTACTTTGGGAGGCCAGGAAGATTGCTTCAGGCCAGGAGTGTGAGACCAGCCTGGACAATAGCAAGACCTGTTTCTACAGAAAATTAAAATTATCAGGGTGGCGCCTGTGGCTCAAAGGAGTAGGGCACAGGCCCCATATGGCGGGTTCAAACCCAGCCCCAGCCAAAAACTGCATTTAAAAAAAAATTAAAATTATCCAGATATGATGTCACATATCTGTAGTCTCAGCTGCTTGGGAGGTTGAGATAGGAAGATCACTTGATTCCAGAAGTCTGAGGTTGCTGTGAGCTAGGACTGCATCACTGCACTTTAGCCTGGGCAACAGAGTAAGACTTTGTCTCTTTAAAAAAAAAAAAAAAAATGCAGTTGTCCTTCAATATCCACTGGGGATGGGTTCTAGTTCCCATGTGGATACCAAAATCCGGAGATGTTCAAGTCCCTGATATACAATAGTGCACTATTTGTAAATAACCTGTATATATCCTCCTGTGCACTTTAAATCATCACTAGATCTCTTACAATACCTCATACAGTGACTACACATTACTTCATTCACGTGGAGTTACTGTGGTATTTGGCACGGCAAATTCAAGTTTTCCTCTTTGAGAACTTTTTGGAAATTCTTCCCCCAAATTATTTTCAATCTAAGGTCATTGAATCCACAGATTCAGAACCCATGGATAAAGAGGGTCAACTGTAAATGCCCAGGGTGAATCCATAGGAAAGATTCTGGGGGGGGCTCTAGAGCAGGGGTGTCTAACCTGGTGCAGCCCGTGGGCCATGTGCTGATTTTGTGAGGGCCTTTTTTGCTTCTCTGTGGTGTCTGAAATCATGGAAAGTATGCAGGGACCTTTTGTGTGTGTGTGTGAGATAATGAACTTTCGTTAGTGTTTGTGTGTTTAATGTGTGGCCCAAGACAACTCATTCTGCCAATGTACCTCACAGGAAAAAAAAAGGTTGGACACCCCTGCACTAGAGAAATACAAAAACAGGAAGTGATGTCGGTGGTGCCTAAAACTCTTCAGCACAATCAGCCTTCCCACGGTCTCGTGAAGAGTGAAAGGCTGCACCTGCCAGACACATCCTAGACTGACTTCATGGTAGATGTAACCAGTCATTGCCCACAATGGTCTTTTGCTTGTTGTAAATACAGTCATCAATTTTTTCCTGAGTTTTTTAATAGAGAGTAATTATACACATATTCTTATTTATCTCTGCTCTAGCCATAAACTCAACTTCAGTGAAAGCAGAAGAATAAAATATTTGTAAACCCTGCATAATGAGAACAAGAGAAGATACGACAGCAGAGGAGAGACCCTAACAAGTTTCTGGAGGACAGAAACAGATGCTGTGGTCCCTACAAAGAACAGAGCAGGGGGGTGCATGCTGAGGCCGCTGATCTGCACCAGGTCACCACACAGGGGCTTGAGAACTAAAGCCAGGGAGAGGGGAGAGCTGAGAAGGGAACAGGGTTAGCAAAACTCGCACCCCCCACTCATCACCCTGGGCAATAAAATAGCCCAAGACAGATATCCCCTCTCGGAAGCTGCCATCCAAGACTAGGGGTCCAGGTGGTGCTGAGGGTGGCAGCAAGGAGGAAGAGCTCCATGTGGAAGGGTCAGGTCTCCAGCCCAGGTTGGTGCCCTGGAATCTCCCAGCCTCAAGAGAAATCACTTGCATAAACTGAAATTTAGGAGTCCTCTAATAAAACAGCCGGATCGCTGCTACATCAGTGAGTGAGGAAATCAAGTTCATCCCCTGCCACATGCACAAGGCTTCCAGTCAGCCAGGAGCTGCCAGAACTCGCAACAATGACTTTTTTTTTTTTTTTTTAGAGACAGTCTCACTTTATCAACCTCAGTAGAGAGATGGGGTATCACGGCTCACAGCAACCTCCAACTCCTGGGCTTAGGCAATTCTCCTGCCTCAGCCTCCCAAGTAGCTGGGACTACAGGCGCCCACCACAACACCTGGCTATTGTTTTGTTGCAGTTTGGCTGGGGCCGGGTTCGAACCCACCACCCTCAGCATATGGGCTGGCGCCCTGCCCACTGAGCCATAGGTGCTACCCGCCTCAGTTTTTCTAATTTTAGTAGAGATGGGGGTCTCACTTTTGCTGAGGCTGGTCTCGAACATATGAGCTCAAGCTATCCACCTTCCTCATCCTCCCAGAGTGCTAGGATTACAGGTGTAAGCCACCTCACCCAGCCTGAGGGTCTTGCTCTTGCTCACGCTAGTCTTGAACTCCTGAGCTCAAGCAATCTCCCTTCCTTGGCCTCCCAGAGTGCTAAGATTATAGTCATGAGTCACTGTGTCCAGCCTAATTTTTCTATTTTCAGTAGAGATGGGTTCTTGCTCTTGCTCAAGCTGTTCTCAGATTCCCATATTAGATTTAAATCTTTTATCCATTGTGAGTTAATTTTTATAAGTGGTGAAGGGTGCTGGACCAGTTTCAGTCTTCTACATGTGGCTAACCAGTTCTTCCAATACCATTTATTGAATAGGGATTATTTTCCTCAATGTAAGCTTTTGTTTGCTTTGTCAAAGATCAGATAGCGGTTCGGTGCCTGTGGCTCAATCAGCTAAGGCGCCAGCCACGTACACCTAAGGTGGTGGGTTCGAATCCCCAGCCCGGGCCCGCCAAACAACAATGATGGCTGCAACAAAAAAATGGCCAGGCGTTGTGGCGGGCGCCTGTGGTCCCAG